>JUDZ01008864.1:0-12560 GCA_000812845.1 Stagonosporopsis tanaceti | reverse complement strand
TACTACTACTACTACTACTACTACTACTACTACGATGCCATCAACGTCGTCCCCAAGGCGTAGGGCTGAACACAAGCCTTCCGCTGCCATTAGCGGGCGTCTCGGGCGCCTAAGAGTATCAGGCCCCACCCTGGTTGGCTAGGTCTACCCCACGATTAGCTAACCCAATGGAAAGATACCATGCTCGTGGCGCCCTATGCGACTCGAATCTCTTTTTCCTCTGCAGCGCGCTGCGGCGGGCGAGACCCCGCGCGCGAGCGCGAGGAAAAGTGCTCCGATTGCTGCTGCTGTTCTAACGCGGTTTGTGCGCCTACATAGTGCGTAGCGACGCGGTCAGCGCGCGCCCCGCATCGAGGAGCTGTGCTGGAGCCGTTATCGGATTGTTCTGAAATGTTATCGGAGGCCTGTTCAACTATCACTTGGCATGCTGCAGAGGGATGGCGGCGCCCGACTCTTTTGCCTAGCGAGAGATTACAAGTCAGGCAACGTAGCAGGGTGGTGGACTTTGTGGCGTGGGGAGCAGAGGGCGAGGCGAGGTATAAAGAGCAGGGCTATCTTGCGGCATCTTTCAAAGCCTCAGGTCTACCTTGTCTGTTCCTGTTCAGTACATACCCCTCATTTCGGTTTCGAGCTTCGAAGTCGATAGAAGATATGGGCGTCGATCCTGAAATCGCGCAGACCACCAGTGCGTCCGGGACTGCAGATGTCTTGTCGCAATATGACGGCGATTTGAAGCAGGGCCTCGTTGAGGACAATGCGCATTTCACCGCTGCAGAGCTCGCAAAGTATGGCCAGACATACCGGGGTCTCTCGCCGCGCCATGTCCAGCTCATGGCCATTGGAGGTAAACTAGCCTATCCTTCACCTTCACCACGCCGCAGACATTAACGCCCCCCCTAGGCTCCATCGGCACCGGCCTCTTCGTCGGCATTGGCGGCTCCCTTTCCAAAGCCGGCCCGCTCTCGCTCGTCCTGGGCTACATCTTCTGGGGCGCCCTCTTCGTCTGGCCCTGCTACCTCTGCGTCGCAGAAATGTGCGCCTACCTGCCCCTGCGCGGCGCCATCTTCGAGCTCGCCGCGCGCTTCGTCGATCCCGCGCTGGGCTTCGCAATGGGCTGGACGTATTTCTTCGCGGGCGTCATGCTGGTGTGCACGGAATACAGTGCCGTCGCCACTGTAATGCAGTACTGGAACACCGATCTCAACCCGGCCATCTGGATCGCCATGACCATGGTGGTGTGCGTGTTCCTCAACGTCGTGGCCGTCAAGTGGTACGGCGAGTCCGAGTTCGTCATGGCGTCGACCAAGGTGCTGCTCCTGATCGGCCTCGTGCTGCTCACCTTCATCACGATGCTGGGCGGCAACCCGCAGAACGACCGCTATGGCTTCCGCTACTGGACGGGCGGGAAACTGATCCACGCGTACTACGCCGAGGGCGCGACGGGCCGCTTCTGCGGCTTCTGGAGCGTCTGCATCTACGCGGCCTTCACCATTGCCGGCCCCGACATGATCTGTCTTGCGGCCGGCGAGATCCAGAACCCGCGCCGCACGATCCCCCGCGTGGCGAAGCTGATTTTCTACCGCCTGGTGGGCTTCTACGTCTTCGGCGTGTTGGCTGTAGGCATCATTTGCTCGTCGCGCGACGACAGGCTGCTGGGTGCGATTGACGCGGGCGAGCCAGGCGCCGCCGGTAAGTGCCCCTACACACACACATCTCACCCAGTCCACTGACACACTACTCCACAGCCTCGCCCTGGGTCGTCGGCATCACCAACCTCGGCATCAAGGGCCTCCCCGGGCTCATCAACTTCCTGATCCTCCTGTCCGGCTGGTCCTGCGGAAACGCCTACCTATACGCCTCCTCGCGCACACTATACGGGCTCGCGCGCGACGGCCAAGCGCCCAAGTTCTTCCTAACCTGCACTAAAGCCGGGGTGCCCATCTACGCCGTGGGCGCCGTGACGCTCATCACGTGCCTGACGTTCCTGGTCAGCTCCAACAACGCCGTCGAGGTCTTCTACTGGTTCGTGGGGCTGACGACGTGCGCCCTCGTCTGCACCTACGTCGGCATGCTGTGGACGTACATTGGCTGGCACCGGGCGCGGGTGGCGCAGAAGTTCGACGCCGGGCTGCTGCCGTACCGCGCGCCGTTTGCGCCCTACACGGCGTATCTGGCGCTGCTGCTGGGTGTGCTGATGGTGATTTTCATCGGGTACGACACGCTTGTGCCGTTTAGTGTTCAGGGGTTCATCACGAGCTACTTCGGCGCGTGGTTCAGTGTGTTTGTGTTTGTGTTCTGGAAGGTGTTTAAGAAGACGTCGTTCGTCAATGCTGCCGAGGCGGATTTCGTCAGTGGCAAGGCGGCGATTGATGAGGAGTGTAGGAAGTGGGAGGAGGGTGGGGTTGAGGAGAACCATCGAGCGAGGTTGGCGGAGATGCCGGTGTGGAGGAGGTGCTGGGAGAGGATGTGGTAGACAGTACTCCGTGTCGATAAGAAAGGAGATTAGACGCAGAAAGAACAAAGTTAATCAGGCTTTCTGGATCGCCGCAGTGTCTATTGTTCTCCAATCAGTCTTTCCGCCCTTCCAACTAAACTCGCACGAGGGCATCTCAACGAATATTAACATAGGTACGTTTTGGAGAGTAAAGGGGCTGAGATTGAACAAGATGTATATACAAATACTGGTTTTGCACACACGGGCACATGCATGCGCTGAGGTATCGATACATACGCACGCAACAACTACCTCTTCAACTCCATCGAACGAACACAAAACCAAGCAAGCGCGCCGATTATGCAACATTATACAACGAATGCTCTGCGCTACATTCCAATCTCCGCGTCAGTAGCCCGCCGGCGTTGATTCGCGTCGGTGTTTACTTGTTGACAGGCGAGTCTTTGCCCATAACGGGGTTATGCCCCTTTGCGAACTTGGAGTCGCTCTCAAGCAGCTCCTCGGGCTTATCTGCAAGGCCACGATTTAGCGCGATTCCGAGTTCGAACAGCTCGGCACAGTGCTGCTGCGGGTCGGGGGAGGAGATGGGGGTAGGAGACTCACCATGGCGAGCGTAAAGCTGGTACTCCTCGTCTGCGTACTTGCCGACCTTGCCGGCCTCGACGTCCTTGCGCGTCAGGGAGAGCTTGTTCTTGGGCAGGCCCATGGAGCCGAGGAACTGCACGCCGTTGTTGAACTCTGCGTCCTTGCGCGCAGAAGACCAGTTGAGCTCGTCGGCCATGATGTCGATGACCTGGGGAAGGGCTTCCAGCGAGGCCTGCGCGTTGAGGAAGGCGAGGCGCATGCGGCGTGCAATGACGTCGGTTGCGGTTTGTGCGTATTCGTGGCGCACCGCGTAGCGGACTTCGCCGTCAACGTAGGGGTAGAGTTCGGAGATCTTCTTGCCACGGACGGGGAAGCGGGTCTCGGTGGGTGCGCAGAGGGCTGCAACGGTCCAGGCGCGGTCGCCGTAGGCCTGGCAGAGGTACTTAGCTACCTCGGTGTCAATGCCGTAGTGCTGAACCAGGTTGATGAAGAGGGTCTTGGAGAAGCCGTGGGCACCGACCAGGCGGACGCGGTGGGTCTGGCAGGTGCCGTCGAGAGGCGCCTCATCCTTGACCTGGGTGCCGCTAACCAGAGGAGCGTTTGACAGAGCGCGGGGCTCCAGGTTGTACTCCTTGATAGCCTCGTCGACGGTCTCCTCGGCCATCTGACGGTAGGTTGTCCACTTTCCTCCAGAGCAGGTCAGGAGACCAGACTCGGACATGGTGACCAAGTGGTTGCGCACAAGACCCTCGGACTTGTCCTTGGTAGGATCACGGACAAGGGGACGGATGCCAGACCATGCAGCCAGGACATCACCGCGCCTGACGTTGATCTCGGGCTGCAGGTAGCGCTTGACTTCCTTCAGAATCCACTCGATCTCCTCCTCGCCAGCAATCGGGTCCTGCTTGACATCGCAAGCAGTGTCGGTGGTACCGGCGATTGTGTTACCCTGCCATGGCAGGAAGAAGATGACACGGCCGTCCGATGTGTTGGGGTCGATCAGACCCATATTGGCAGGGCTGAAGTACCCGGGCAGAATAACGTGGACACCCGAGCTAGGAGCAACAATCTCAGCAACCTTCTGGTCGTCCATCTTGCGGATAGAGTCGGTGAAGGGACCAGTGGCGTTGATGATACCCTTGGCCTTGATCGTGAACTCCTCAGTGTTCTTGCCGTTCAGCTGGTCAACACGGTCCTTTGCAATAGCACCATTAAGCTTGCCATTGGCGTCCTTTGTCAATCCGGTGACTTCGACGTGGCTGACGACAGTGGCGCCGTACAGAGCTGCTGTCATAGCCAGAGAAACGTTCATGCGGGAATCGTTGTGTGCGCCGTCGTAGTAGACGAGAGCTCCGAAAAGACCCTCCTTCTTCAGCATGGGGAAAGCGTCCAGAGCCTTGCTCTTTGTCATGTAGTACGAGCTCTCAATGTTCTCAGAACCGGCCAAGAAGTCGTAGAACTTTGTGCCGGCCCAGAAGTACGGCGCCTGCCACCACTTCTGGATGGGGATCATGATGGGAAGCCATTGGGAAAGATGCGGCGCGGTGTCCAAGAAGTAGCGGCGTTCGCGGAGGGCTTCGACGACGAGGGCGTACCTGGAAATTTCACAATTAGCATGTCTCAAGGGGAAATCAGCTACTGTACTCACTGGTTGTAGTCCAGATTCCAGACAGCCTTCTCGAGGTACCTGACACCTCCGTGCACCAGCTTTGTGCTCTTACTGCTGGTACCACTGCTGAAGTCGTCACGCTCGACCATGGCAACCTTCAGGCCTCGTGTAACGGCGTCCAGCGCAATACCGGCACCAGTCGCGCCACCGCCAATGACCAGCAGATCATACTCCTCCTGCTCGGGCTTCTGCTCGGGCGCCGGTGTGCTCCCTGTGAGGAGGTTCTTCGCCTTCTCCGCGACCTGCGCAACCACGCCTCCGCTCGCCTTCAGCCTTGCAATCTGCTCCGCTCTCGAAGGCACGTTGGGGAACTTTGGCGGGTTGAAGACACCGCCCTCGCCGTACGTCGGTGGGGGCACCGCGGCTGCTTCTGTGCCAGGAATGTCGCGCGGGCGGATGACTGTGTACAGGACTGCGCTGCCGGCCAGACCGGCGCCCGCTGCGTAGGCCAGCGGCTTCAAGAAGCGACTCGAGCGTCGTGCAGCCATGATGCGCTATCGATTGGCGTGCTGTGCTGTGGGGGTCGAAGAGAGGTATGTAGTAGGTGTGCGGGACTATACTGCAGCACCGCAACAACGAAAGGAGCAATTGCACAGTAGGTAGTTATACAACAGCAATGGAACTGTAGGAATACAAATAAATGTGACAAGATGCAAAAGCTCGACCTGCACGTACGATGGTTAGCCGGCCGCGCAGCTCGCAACGAATCAGCTGGCAGCGAATCCCCCGGTGTCGCAAACACGTCCAGCAATGGTCGCGCTGTTCACATGCGAGTGGCCGGAAAATGCGCAGCCATGGAGCAGAAAGTTGGACGTACCTCGGATTTTCTCTACCAACACGCAGACAGCCCAATGCTGGAGTCGAGAATTTTTCCGGGGAAAAGTGGCGTGGCGGACGAGGGGTTGATATGGAGCGCCCTGCAGCTGTGAAAGCTTTGAACGACGACGTGCCCCCGATGACGCGCGGGTTCGCGGTTCCAACACTGCTAACGGGGCCTGCAGGGCCCACTTCGGTGTGTGCTAAACCGCTGCTCCGCCGCCAAGCACGCAAAGGTACCGCGACACAACCGCGGCTGCGTGGGCTGCTAGCAATTGTTGAACCGGCGAGTGCAGGCCATCACTGCAGACTATGTTCCCCGATGGCGAGCCAGTCCTGGCTTTTGCTGGTAAAATCCACTTTCGCACTGCTGCCCACCGCTGCCCCCTGAGGCTCTGCTGCTGTGCGGCTCAACCAAGAAATCAACCAGCGTCGTGCAAGGACCCACAGATCTTCACTCGACCCCCACGCCGGCAGCCCGGCAGGCCAGCAGAGCCTCCTCGCCGCCCATCAAGCCTGCCAGGGAGTGGAGAAATTGGTGGAGAATTACATCTTGACGCCGTCATGGAGCGCAAAAACTGGAGAAAACACTGCCATCGTGTCTTGTTTTGAGGCTTGCCCATCTGACACGGGGAATAATGCGGGCCACTGCGTGGTCGTGAATGCGATGCGGCGTTTGGTGATTGCGATGGCTCAGGTTGCCAGCCCCTCTCGTCTCGCACTCCACCCACCGTCGATGCTGGAGTCGAGTGCACGGCCACTTTGACATCGTGACCGCTTCCCCACTGTTCACCAGGCGCAAGGAGTTCGCTTGGAGTAGGTACATACGCCAACCGCTGGGTTGGTCTCTCCCCTGTTGCTATTTTGATTCATCGCTCCCCCTTGGGCACGCTGCTTTCTGCGCGGCCGTGTGCAGTCAGCTGCAGCTGACTTGGAACGTTTTGCTCTTGAGTCAGTGCTCTCCGCTGTGTGACCTGATCAAAGCGCCCAACACTGAATCTTGAGAACCGTTTCGGCTGTTGCCACGCACGTGGGCTTGATTTTTGCTTGGGAGCGTCCTCACTTTGAGGTACACGACTCAACAAACTAAGGACGTATTGCCGTTTTGAGGTTTAGTCCGCGGCGCTCGGTAGGCGCGACGACTCTCCAACCATAGCTTCACAATGGTCAGTACAAAACCAGTAGACAATGATTGCGGCTGAATACAACAGTGAAATGTTGTGTTGTTGGTCGAGGCAATGGTGACTGTGCTTAGCAGTCTTCTATCATACAGGCTATATATACAAACACCTATAAATCTCTCGTCTCGTCATGAACATCAATACGATCAAATTTACATGACCGACCATTCGCTCGACTTCCATGCCAGACTCCCAGGTTCTTCTCTTCTTGTCCCCCACGAAGCATGCTGGCTGGAGGCGCTGCGGTGCAGAGATGATGCTATGCGGGAGGGGAAAGCACCGGCTGTCACGCTGCGGATGCTTGGTCAGGGTTAACGATCTGAACAGGGCAATCCTATGACCTCCGAGCTCTACTGATTGTCCTCTTCACGCGGCCTCTCCCCTCATTCCCGGATCCAGCTGGTAAAGGGTGGTATGTGGAGTCGTTCAATTCCAGGACTGAAAGTGCATCCTTTCCACCTGAAGTCGAGGTTGACGCATGGTGGGCAGCTTTGTGTTTTACTGGCGGGCGTACGCTTCGTTCACGGTTCCGGAACGCATCATCGTCCTCGTTCCTTAGGGGAATCTTCTGTTGGGCTGCCGTTCTCGGTGGCTCTGTAAATCGAAATGTTTCACGCCGTAACGCCTTACGTTGTAATTCGTTCTCCTTCTCCCATTTTCTCCTCTCGATTTTCCGGTCCCTTCGCAGCTCCCTCTTTTCCTTTCGCGCCAGTCGGTCCGCGAGTTTTTCGGCTCGTTCTTGAGCTGCTCTTGCAGCTATCGCCTGCCCTGCAGCAAGACTCTCTTTTAACCTTTCGGCTCTTGCAAGATGGGCGGTGATCTCCTCTGGTGTTGCGCGAGCTTTCAGAAACTCCTGGTCCTCGCGTTCGAGGCGCTCTGCCGCGCTCAGGGGACGTTGATCCTCAATCGCATGCACCGCTGCGGAGTTTTCTTCTGCAACCCGCTTCTCTTCAATCTCAAGGCCTTGGAGTTCGCGATCCAAAGCGTCGAGCTCTTCTTGCAATCTCCTCTGTTCATCAATCGCGGGATCCTCGGGTTTGCCGACGATCGCATCCTTGTTGGAGCCCAGAACATTGCCCGCACGCTGACGCTCTTCAGCATGTATCTCCATATACGACTCTCTGTCAGCTGCAACTACTGGATCTGTATCCGTCCACCACGTTTGTTCTGAGCGGGGTCGCAGTTCGCGGTGCAGATCGCCAACGAGATAGAGACTTCCTGTCAGAACTATAGGCGACCAGGGGGCCAACTGATCGGACAGGTACTTGGCTGTAGAAATGGCTCGAAGCGGACTGAGGAGGGGAACGTGCACTCCAGTGATCTGTGGTTCGACAGACCTTGCCACTTCAAGTAGTTCTTTCGGGTGCATCGGCTTGACCCACGGCATGCCTGCCACTGGGCCAAAACTCGTGGTGACGACGTTGTCTCCTGGCTTGAGCAGAGTGGCAAGGAACTCTCGCGCATCTTTGCCGTCAGTCATAGCAAGAACCCACGTGACGGGCCAGCCAGATGCGGGCCGCTCTTTAGCAGGCGACGTCCCATATCTCATTGTGCTGTTGACGAGGCTGTCCAGTGTTACAGCAGCGTCAGGGTTGTGCGCGCCATCAACTAGAACTTGATTCCTCTTATTGCCAGCGTTCTGGAAGACTGGGACAACACGGACCAGCTCTTGCCGCCCTGGGTTTTTCAAGCTTGCATTGGACAGGAGAGACTTTGCGATCTCTCTATGTTTCACTTCGCGGCCAGTGCTCTGCAGCATCTGCATTACGGCAACCACAGCCAACTTGAGGTTTTCGATCTGGAATGGCAACAGAGTCGAAGTGGCACGTGACCATCTCGTTTTATGGTACATCTTGAGGCCGAGTTCAAAGCTGGTGGTGGTGAGCGGGGGACCCGCGCCAATCTCTTGTGCATAGTCGTCGATGACAGTCAGAACGTTTGGCTCATTTGATGGGTTGACGATGTAAGGCACGCGTGGCCTCAGAATGCCGGCTTTGTGAGAGGCAATCTCAGACAGTGTTTTCCCTAGAAAGCCTTCGTGATCCCGAGCGATCTTAGAGATGACGGATACCGCCTGATTGTTGAGAATGTTGGTCGAGTCGAGCTTGCCACCCATGCCGACCTCGACAACGCCGACATCTACCTTTCTTTCGTTGAAGACGGTGAACGCTGTGGCAGTCAGGATTTCAAAAGGAGAAGCGCCGATCTGGTGCTTTCGATTGACGTTCTGGTAGTGGCGCTCGATCTTGAGGAAGTGAGTCTCAGCAACTGGCTTGCCATCAACAGAGATGCAGTCCCACCTGAATGATTAGTTGTCCGCCGATAGCAATAGAGAGACACGTACCGGTCTACCAAATGGGGAGACGTGAACTTCCCAACCCTGATGTTGTAACCCACCAGCATGGACGAGGCGTAATGGCAGATTGAGCCTTTGCCGTTGGTGCCGGCCACGTGAATGGACTGCCATGGAAAATCGACGCCCTTGAGCAGGGCGGCGATGCGCTCCAGGCCCGGCTGAATCCTGGCCGCGGACATTCGTCAAGATGCCATGGACAGATGCAGGTGGGAGCAGCGTCGCAGGCAGTTTCTGGTTGAGCTGGGGCGTCGATTGGACGAGCCGAGTAGAAAGGCGCCTAGGCCCGATCAGGCAGTAACGCCTTGGCGTCGCCGCCTGCTGGCCACTGCGAGCCCTGCAACGATCAGACGGCGGCGGGAGAGTGAGGGCCACACGGGCAGCAGCGGTGGCGGACAGCAGCGGCAGTGCTCTCGCGGCGCAAGCATGCCCTGTTGCAGCCGTTGTTGTTGTTGTTCTTGTTGTTATTGTTACTGCAGTCGGCGTTGCGAGATGGAGACGATGCTCGCACTGCGGCGACCGGGGCCCGCATGCAGCGTGCATGAGCCGGGCTCCAGCCTCATTTCTATCGCGGTCTAGCGCGGTCAGGCCAGGAACGCTCGCTCCATCGCTCCAGGGCTCCGTTCCCGTCGTCAGCCTCCCGAGCGTGTCCATCACCACCGCATCTCGCGCTGCCCTCGCTGCCCGCCCGCCGCCCGCCGCCCTCGCCACCCGCTCTCCACCCGCCCACCCCCTCTCTGCGCAGCGGCCCTCGCGATGGGCATCCCGGTCGGCTGGAACATTGTGCGCGACGTGGCCAAGGAGAAGGATGTGCTGCGCGCCGACGTGGCCGGGCTGCGATCGCCCATCCGCCGGCGCGCGCGCGGGACCAGAGCTGCGAGGCACCTGGACGTCTTCGCGCCCGACAGCCGCACGTCGCGCTTCGCCAGCGTGCTGCAGCACCCGCCGCGCCTCTCGCACGCCCGCACCCAGCTGCCGCCGCCCGCCCCGCCCGTGCCTGAGCTGCGAGAGCGAGAGCGACAGCGCGATGCCGCCCGCGCCGACCGCTACGACCTGCACCCGCGCACGCTGCCCGCCCTGACGCCTGGCTTTGCCCCCGCCGCCGCCCGCTCGCCCTCGCGCTACGAGCACGCCCGCCCGCTGTCCCCGCCGTACGACATGGCCCCGTATGACAACGACACGGCCCCGTATGAGAACGACATGGCCCGCCTGCCCGCTGAGCACGGCCGCCGCATACAGCTCCACGACTCGCCTCCCCCTCCCCCACGCAACTTCGCCCACTGGCCCGCTGTCCGACGATCCTCGCCATATGCCCGCCCGCCCAGACGAGACGACGCCAACCCCTACGTCGACGACGACGAACCGCCCCGCGACACCAACGCCGTCTCCCACCCGCCCCTCCGCCGCGTCGGCCACCGCAGGATCGCCGACGGCCCACTGCCCTCCTCCTCTCTCCGCGAGTCCTGGTCGCCTGTCTCCACCGTTGATGGCCTCGGCGACCGCGAGCGCAGCAACAGCGTGTCCAGCACCTCCTCGAACCTCCCCTGGCAGACGTTCCTCAGCACCGTCGTGCCAGACCCCGTCCCACCCACCGCCGAGTCCTCCTTCGCCTCGTCTGCCGCCAGCGCCTCCTTTGCGGCTTCTAGCACCCGCGCGAGCAGCAGCAACTCCAACACTACTGTCAGCGAGCACACACACGTCACCATCCCGTCGCGGCGCCCGAGCCCTGGTCTTGCACGCAGGCGCGGCGAGGACTTCCGCGAGAGCTTTGCGCGTGCGTGTGAGTCTTCTGACGAGGGCGACTCGACCGCCTCTGACACGGAGGATGAGGCGACAGCCAACCCGCTGTCCAGGCGCCGCATGCGTCCCAGCTACTTTGCCGACGAGCCGCCCAGCCCGAGGCGGTACGGCAGGAGCGTGATGGACCAGGGCAGCGATCTCAGGAGATACGTGAGGGAGTACGTGAGGAGTAGCTTTTCGGCGCAGCCAACGGGCGAGAGTGACATGTACCGACTCGACGGGCCGCGCGAGGTGAACGTTCTGGGGCTGATTGACGAGCCTGTAAGAGAAGAGCGCCAGCAGGAAGCCGAGGCAGACAGCTTCACAACGGTTGTCGTCGACGACGACGTTGCCCAGATCACGACGCCCGCCTCCCCGCTGGATCAGGAACTCCGCGACGCGCGCAGCCTGCTCGAGCGGCTCACCCGGCGCGGCGACATTGGCGACGACTTCTGGGCGAGCGTGGGCCTGACACGCAGCTTCGCAGACGGCGTCGAGCGCGTCCAAGACCGCGGCCGCTTCTAGTGGGGGCGCGGTCTCGCGCTTCTTGCGTTTTATCCTTTTTGGCTGTACGACCGCTGGACGAGGGTCCATCCTTGACATCCTCAACCCATCTTCAACCACCCCCTTTATTCCCACCACGACAACTTCTCTTTCCCCGCCAGGTGCGCGGGCCGGCTTGTTGTACCCTCTTTCTTCCTTCCCCTCGCTTGCGCGGTGCCGCGAGCTCCCCCTCTTTCTGTTCTTTGAGCGTTTGGGCTGGCGTATTTTTTTTTTCTTTTCTTTTCTTTCTTTCTCCCCCAACGCCGCACCGATTCGGTCGGTCGGCCGTTATGAAAACATGGCAAAAATATGGAATATACGACGTATGCACGGACGGGTATGGTACGATATGGCAGTATCAATGAATGGGGCCTTCGGCGGCAGGCAAAAGACAGACAACAGACGACAGACGACAGACTACAGACGCGCAGACGTGTCTTGATAAGGACCGAGCAGGACAGGAAGGAGCAATAATAAATAGACTTTTCATCAAAGTTGACTTTCCCCTGCCTCACTCGCGCTTCTCCTCTCCCATATACGCACACCTTACCGTCGTATATAAAGCTTCAGCGCCCTTTTTGTTCCTGCATTAGCGCGTGGTTATCCACACACACGGCGGTTTCGTGTGGCCGAGAACGTTTGTTCGCGCATGGTTGGTGGGTGGGTGGGTGAGTGAGGCCGAGGCGGCGCTCGACTGACCTACTTACTCCGTCTGAACAACAGCACAGCACAGCACGGCACGGCACGCGTCCGCAGCAAGACAATTGCGTGTACAATGCAATCCATACATACATACATACATACATACGTGTCTGACTCGCCCCGTATGCATCCCTCGCCATGCCAAGCCTCCACCCCCTTTCCCCCTCCCTCCCCCATCACGTGACCCTAATCCCTTGCACACAAAAAAAAGAACTAAAAAAGCATAAAAAGCAAAGCATCTCCGGCGGGGCTCGAACCCGCAGCCTTTGGATTGCCGCCATATCAAAGGAGATATGTAGGTGGTAGAAGTCCAACGCGCTACCATTGCGCCACGGAGACCGAAGAGGATTGTATGAACTTCTGGGGTTTCGGAGCGAGTGGGGGGTTTATATAGTTGTGTATTAGGGCTGCGAGGGAGGTCGTGGTGGACGGGGACAAGTGGATGAGGCGAGAGAGGGGTTTGCATGATAGGTGAGG
>JUDZ01008863.1:0-12550 GCA_000812845.1 Stagonosporopsis tanaceti | reverse complement strand
TCAAAGGCCACATCCTCAGGTTCTCCGTCTTTGTCACCAATGATGCCAACACTTGCGTTGCCGCTCCACAGATCGCCATGCACAACAACTGGTGTAACCCCTTTGCCGCTGTTAAGATGATCATCGCCAAGAAGGCGCGGAACGATCTTGGACGCAGTCGTCTCTACGAGATTATGGAATTCCTTGTCCGTGCCCTGAGACTTCTCGCCCTCTCGCAAAATGAAGCGCAGTCGATTCTCGGCATAGAACTCCGCCCAGCTCTCTTTATAGCTATTGTCTTGCGGCGTATCGCCACAGCAAGTGGTGACTGGAAAACCAAAAACTGGTTTGTCATAGCCGTCAGGTATTGGCGCTGGTGTTGTGTGTAGCTTCGCGAGCTTCTGTGCTAAGGATGGTCCTGTCTTCTTCGACGATGCACGGCCGCTCAGGTGTAAGAAATCTGTCACTAGAAACGAGCTTTTTGAGTTCGATTCGAATTTGCCGTGACCAAATGATCTCGGACATAGCGCGGGGACAGCAGCATTGATTGCATTCAATGATGCATGTTCGCCTTCATGTGGAAGTCAACTACCAGGATCGGCATCGTGAGGACAGTGCTCGCCAACCTTCGAACATAGTGTCGGCAGAGCCTCCACTTCCAGTCTTCATGAAAAAGGTCTTTTCCGTTCCATCGCCGAGCTTCGAGACGATCTTCGAAGTCGATGCTGAGCTACATCCTCCCCCACCGGCAGATGACACAGACGTGGAATCGGGGTCGAGCTGTAGTAGCTTCAGGACAGCAGAATCGAGTTTCATTTTTTGTTCTTGATGAACGTTGAAGCATCGGCGGTTATTCGAACACAGTTCAGGTCCCGATGTAATGTTGATGTGTTGCATCTGACGTCATCGACCTTGTCGATCGTTTCGTGATTGCGTCTTCCTACACAGCCGCCGGTAGTAACACCTCGCGACAATTGTAAGTCTAAACGATCAAGTCCTTCTAAGCTTGTGGGTATGCATGTATATGGCGGCGTTCCAAGTCCTTCGTAGCCCACGGATTGGAAGTTGGGAGGGAGTTTATGGATATGCCATCTAAGTATTGACATGAGTCAGGATCTCTATCTATCAATACGTACTTACAACACGCTCTGGATGGTGAAGGAGTTTTTCTGTAAAACACTGGAGCTAGATCCATTCACTACACTGTCTCCGCAAGCTAATGAATCGACACTATGAAAGCACGACCCTGATACTAGATCTGACGAAGAGCTCTATCCCTTTGCTGCTGGCAGGTGGAGTTAAGGCCTCATTTGGACCGTTTCGTGCCACTAGCATTAGACTACTTTGTATTGCATAACGCTGCTCAAAAGTTAGGTCATGTAGTGCATGGCGCTCCGGTTCCAAGAACCCCCAAGCGGCCATGACAAAGTGCAAGGACAAATGCACTGTCATTATCGCAGAACCAATGCTTTTTCGCAAGTCATCTAGCCAGTGACTAGTGAATGAGGACTAGGAAGCGTACAGGCGTCATCGTATCCTCGACCGTAGCCTCGATATCACCATGGCTGCTATGGAGCAGCCCATGGAGAAGATTATCAGATTTAATATAGTTTGAGTCCTTCGCTTCAGCTTCGCGTCTTCTTTCCACAACCAGAACTAAAAATTGCTTCACATTGAATTCCCTGTCGCGTGATTACATGAGGTTGACCTCTGGAAGTCTCGAGGCAAGAAACGGCTTCCAAATGAGACTTAACCTTTTTATGGCGTGCTGGGCGTAGATGAGATCAAAGTTATAGGCGGCACTACTCTCCAAGTAGTCTGGCGAATTGGATGAGTCAGGTCCGACGAACATGCGGCCAGAAATCTTGGCCACCATAAGAGAAAGCTTCGAGTAAATATGCATGGGTGTCTAGTCTTCACAAGGAGGCATTCGTTCCGCCATAGCTTGGTCGGATCTCTTGAGAATGACGTGGTTCAGGCGTGCTAAATCAGTGGTCGGTTCTGTATCCGTATATCTGTCAAACAGCTCATATAGTGCCGGAGTTAGACCAGCCCTGACTGAGTGAACCATGAGAGGTGCATTGCTGTAATACTTGGTATGCTTTGATTCCATCATCTCTATGTCGCTTTTAGTAATGTAAACATAGCCTGGTATCAACAAAAGTTACCCTATTCACCATCCCCGGGAAATACAGTACCGTGTCTGGAAGCTTTCACTCTTTGGGCATTAGACTGGGGGGGCACGATCATGTTGGCTGAGAGTCATTTACTGAAAGAGACTTTGGGGTCATTGCGTCCCTCCACCTTTGCGCCGCAAGGATATAATCCGCAGCTATCACCAAGTCTCTTCCAGTGTCTCGAAGGCCAGACATCACTTGGTGCTCCACATGCCTGGCATCATGTCGAGCGCGCTTCTCGGCTAGCAAAATTAGATCGCAGAGCGGATTTTAGCAGCAAATTCCGACGGCTACTGATGCGAATACGAACCTCCTCTGAGCGATTCCACCTTGCACTTCTGTCTTTGCGACGATGGTTAAGGGCATTGTGGTGCCATCAATAGCCTTCTTAGGCAATTTTCACTATCTGCCCCAGGGGTGCTGATGGTATACTGTCCCAGTGCACAATCTTCAGTGGCTTCGAAGCTTTGCGACACACCTCCAAATGTTGATATCAGTCACCTATAGCTCTGGCCTTAAAGGAGACTGTATGTCTTTCTTGCCACAAATACAAGCTCTATGTTCAAGGTTCTTCGACACTTTGTGAATGGCTCCTAATTCCTCTGGCTGGTTCAGCATTTTGGGCAAGTAGTAACTAACTGTTGATAGCTTGTGGGACCGAGGGCACGGTGGGTAAGAATGTGCGCGCTCGTGATGGTCGTTCTCTCGTTCCTACTTGCCTCATCAGGCTAGCCTTACTCATTCACTGGAGAGTTCCAACCCCAGTAATGCAACGGGTGCTTGGGCTTTTAGACTGCCAATAATGAAACTCGTGCGGCGGTGAGGACGCTCTTGGCGGTCTGGAAATTGCGGAGTACGGACGAATTCACGGCACCGTTCTGTGACAGCCTGACAGGGTACTCATGGGCAAGCTCCCAACTGACAACTATCAGAAGCTTTCTGCAAAGTACTGTTGGTAAGCATTGTTGGTAATCGTTGGTAAGCATCGAACAGAAAGAGAAATCGTAGGCTCAAACCAAACGTATGCCTACTAGATGCATGATCAGAACGTGCTGGGAGGGCATGCCGCAGTACTATAAAACAGCTCATGTACCACAACGTTATGCCCGCATCACAACAAGACTCCAGCTTTCAACAGTATCAATCCAAAATCTCTAAGGAACACCACAGAAGTCTTACATCCTACCTTCACCATGGCCTCCAACCCGCAGTATAACGACAAGACAGGCGCTCTTGAAGTGGCTGGCGCATATGCTTCGCAGGCAAAGGACAAGACAATTCTTATCACTGGCGTCTCTCAAGGCGGCATTGGAGAGGCCATCGCTCGTGCCTTCGCACATGGGGGTGCTTCTAAAATCGTCATAACCGGACGTGATGCTACTCGCATGTCAGCGATTACCGAACTCCTGTCCAACGAATACCCCTCTGTTCAGTTCCAGCCTCATAAACTTGATCTTACTTCTCTGGCAGCCGTTCAGCGCTCTGCGAAAGAGATCCTCGAGGACGATCAAATCCCCAAAATCGACGTCTTGGTCGGAAATGCTGGAGGCGCATGGGACGGGCCACGGACAGTGACTGTAGATGGCATTGAGACTCATCTAGCCGTTAATCACCTCGGTCACCATTTGTTTATCAAGACTCTTCTCCCCAAGCTTCAACAGGCGGCGAAGAGCTCAGCACCTGGTGCTGCTCGCGTTGTTATTGTAAGCAGCCTTGCCTGCGTTATATCGCCCTTCCGTTTCTCCGACTACAATCTTGAGGACAAGCCCTTGGCAGAAGATGAAGGCACGAACTGGGAAGTTCTCAACTACCTGATGGGCATAGAACAACATGAGGGCTACGAGCCTGAGGTGGCGTATGGTCAGAGCAAAACTGCAAATGTGCTCTTTGCGAAATACCTAAACAAAGTCCTTTCTGGCGATAGCATCTATGCTTTTGCGCTTCATCCCGGAGCTGTAAAGAGCCGAGCTAGCGACGCGAAGCTTGAGGCTATGACAGCAGAGCAGAAGTCAAAGCTTAAGATTTCGTGGGACAAATCACTTGACCAGGGTGCTGCCACGGTTCTAGTAGCCGCCTTGGACCCTGGCCTGGAGCCAGAAAATGGCGTGTTCTTGAACGACTGTCAACTGTATGATGTGCCTCAATATGCAACAGACGCAGAGAATGCCAAGAAGCTGTGGAAGTTGAGTGAAGATCTCATAGTCGAGAAGCTCGGATCTACAACTTGATATCTCGGACTCTGACGTTGTGTGTCTTTTGTACGATCTTTGTCCTACGCAATCGTCGTGCGCATAGTTAGCGCGAGCACTGGCTCAAATAGATAACGCAAATAGTCTACCTTGTTCATAGCAATATGATTACAACAGATCTCTAATGGTCGAAGTACTTTGTTGAAAATATGATTGTAGGCCGCTAATAGCTAGCCTGTATCATAAGGATCGTTTCGTACCAACATTGCTAAGTCAAAAAACATGCTAGAATGGTTCAGTAGGTTGATTTGTGTATCGATCGCCATTGTACGGGCAGTGGGTGGCAAATATGACACCGGAGCTTGGATCTCGAGAGAGGTTCATTGGTCTTACTAAATCTACACCAGCGAGACAGACTGGCCATTCAATCAGCTTCCAGTTCTCCAGTCCCAGCGCCATCGCTATGGCTGTGACACAACTTGAATCAAGGCCTACGACCCACCATACCTTATTCATTCGTGTGAGAAAAACAGCGTAGTGCGCTAGATAGCTTCCTTCAAGCGACTGGTGAAGAAGGGTTCTATACTGTCCAACGGGCGATACGCAAACCCTGGTGTGACCATCGAAGTCCCATCATATCCTATTTACCGGGACGGTGCGGTTTATCGACAGCGAACAACTTAATGGATCTATGTTTTTCAAAGTACGAAAAGGCGGAACTGCAGCAGAATAGGCTTGAGAAATGTTGGTCGACACAAACGAACATAACCTCGCGTTTGGCTTTGTAGACATGCCTGCCCTGGGAGGTTCTTTGCCTCCACGAGATCAAGATGTTGCTGGCGAGGCTTGTACTTGATTTACTACACTATCAAGAATTCGGAAGATGTGACTGAAAGATGTCCAGACATGTATACGGCAGGTCGATTTCTCCAGATGGCACCGAACTATTGATGTTCAAGAAGGTTTCTGTTCAAGCGGGCTAGGTTTAGCATGAGATTTGCTACCAGACATTTCAAGCAATAGTATAGGATGAGGCAAGATCAAATACTTGTTTTTAGAACCTACACTATACCATACTCAGCTTAAACCTTCCTTCCGCAGTATCAGTGTCTTTGATGACCTACTTACTATCCAAAGTGGTCGACGTCAGCAAAGGTAAGAAGTGAGCGAACAGTTCATTGGTCGATAGAAAATGCTGTCTTGTACCTACAGGACATAACATTGCTCACGTCACGATCATAGAAGATGACGTTTCCACCATCCCGATGCACTGTGTATTGGAATACATACAGGTTTTCTCTAGTACTGGACAACAATCTTCACTCCAGATACGCCCTGCTTGTTCTTCTCCAGCCCCTCTTGCAGCTTCTCCAGACCGCCCTTGATGATCTCAACCCTGTTTGGCTTGAACTCCCCCTTGGCAACCCACCCGTCTTGTCCTCCTAGGCTACTCGTCAAACCCTTGATGAGGTAGCGTAGATCGGGCTTCAGGGCAATGCCCAGGATCTGCTGTACTGGCACGTGTGGTTCCTTCGACTGCCCCAACTTCTTCGCTTCCTCGTCCACCATGCCTACAATAACCACGCGTGAGTTTTTGGTGTTGGTTGACTGCACGATTTCGACGCCCAGGATCTGCGTTTCCTTGACGGCGATTGTGTCGAACACGAACTCCAGTGGCGTTCCGTCCAATGTCTTCTGGAAGTCTTCAACACCGGAAGCATTGCGATCCAGCACGACGTGCGCCCCAAGGCTCTTGAGGTAGTCGTGGTGGGTTGCACTTGCGTTGGTGATGATACGGTCGAAGCCTGACAGTCGGGCAAGCTGGATAGCGTATTGTCCAACAGATGAACTGCCACCAATGATGACAACAGCCTTTCCCTTGCCAACACTATTTCCACCCTCGACCCACGGTGCTTTCAGTCCTTGTCCAGTCTTGTCGTAGAATGCAGTGGCCACAGCCATCGATGCAAGTACGATTCCAGAGGCCTCTTCATTAGAGATGTTCTCTGGCGTCTTCGCAACGATTTCAGCGGGGATCTTAATGTACTCTTGGAACGTTGAAACATCATCATCGCCGTAGCCAGACTGGAAGAACACTCGTTCTCCTACAGTGAAGTTGGATACATCTTTGCCAACGGCGGCTACTGTGCCTGAGCCGTCAGAGCCTAATATGGCAGGGTATTGCCAATCAGGTATAAGAAAGAGCCCATAGTCACGGAGCTTCCAATCAACAGGATCTGCGGCGGGGTCAGCTGCTGGGTGCGAGGCAGGCCAGGGGCGCGCGTACTTATACTAGTTGCTGCCACCTTGATCGCGACTTCATCGGGTTTGAGATCGCCGAGTGTACGGTCGCCAGTTTTTGGTGCTTCGCCTTTGGCGTGCACGTATGCTGCGCGGTGCTTTGAGGGGATAGACATGGCTGAGGTAAATTGAGATGATTTGAGGAGTCGACGAGGAGACTGTGGAATGTCCTTAGGCATTATAAAGCACTACTGTACCTCGGGATCTTCCGCAAGGAAGTGGGCCGACTTGGTGTGGTCCTATGATTCGCGAGCTCTCTACGAGATTCCAATCCCACATAATAATTATGTGAGAAACAGTGAACACAACCACAATAGTACCTATAAGTAGACCTCCGCACCGATCCCAATGGCTTTATCCTAGACATTGTATTGTTGTTTGCTAGTCTGTATACAATCGTTATGGGGTTGGAATCGCTTGAGCTTGCGAAGTATTGCACCACAGAGTGCCGAATGTTACAATATGACGTAATACAGCCCCACCTACAGCTTCTGATTACCTCATTGGCAGTCGTCTGTTCAGACCAATAAGTGTCGAGGATTACTGCTTAAGGTAACGGGGTTGGGAATGCTTCTGGAGGTGTAGTATTCTCGACCTGATAACGAATAGGCCCATGCGTCGATCTGAATATAAACAGGTGAGGAGAAGCGATGCGATTGAGCCTAACCTACTGCAACGATTGCGTGAGACCGCCAATACAACCTGAACAAGATATGACATCGCTGGAGGGAATCGACATACTATCGCTGATTCCCGAAGATTGCCTCCAGAACCTGTCCTTACCAAGGTATCGATCAGAGAGCGCCACATACATGCCATAGTGAGTGGCATCAGCAAATGCATGACCAAGTGGCATGGCCAAATCCTGTTTGTATATCGAGAGACGTTTGCGATGAAGTCCATCATATAAGATTGATATTCGCACAGATGTGCAGCCACTCATCAAGAATCAACAAGAAGATTTAGAAATCTAGATTGGCGCTTGATATGCATCAGATCCTCTGAAGCGCGGTGGAAGATGTGGGACAGTGACGAGCAGGGAGACATCTCAAACGCAGGTGCTATGAAGACATTCTTTGCATCTGCTTATGGGTTCCCGAGACACGCTCAAGTCATGCAAGCGCCACAAGATGCCGTTCCATACAGCCTCATAGGCGGCCTTGAGTCCCTCGCCTGCGGTACTCGGCCAACATTTTCGCTATTCCCCCTGCTGCCACTTCCCGGTCCCGCATTACCACGGCCGTGCATGCCGCCTTGGTAGCTGTCCGCCGCTGGCAGTGTGTTTGCAGGGCGGTAGAAGGCACTGTTGCCCGGTGCGCGGTATGGAGAGTTACGAGCAGCAGCCCATGTGTCGAGAGAGAAGAGGGTAGTGAGGTAAAGCGCAAAGAATGTGAACAGCGAGTCTGTGAATGTGTTTTTGCTATTGAGGGTCAGCAGTGCGTAAGGAGCTCTTTACGGTGTACGAACGATTCTGAGGCCATGCTGGTAGATTTTGGAAGTTATGTACACAGAACGGAGGACGTGAAGTGATTGCGTGGAGGATAAAAGGAGAGAACGACACAAGTGAGAGATGTTTGCCTACTAATTGCACGGTGGTGGTTGCCTTACCGCAGCTGAAGCAGGAGATCGACGCGGCCCACCTGAACGCGCTAATGCAGGACCGTGCTAAGGTGACCAAAAATACTCTTCTCTAGAATTTCGACCATCCTCTTTTCACGCGTTCACGTGTCAGATACCATCATTTCCCGCTTTGCATTTTATAGGCCAATTGACTATTCCAATTGACTATTCTGGACTTGCAGTCAATATGGTTGACAGCAAGGTACGAAAGTTCTTCAGCCACAGCATACCATCACTAACACACCCTAGAAGCGCAAGCATGCTGCAGTAGTTAAACACCAGCCAAACCACCAAGACAGCCCAAACAAAAAGACCAAACCAGATCCTCAGGATGCTGAAGACATTGACACATCGCGTCCTACGGCCGTCTTCAAGCCCACCAACGCCAGGAATTGGACCGTCAGTATTGCACTTCCGGGAAGCTGGCTCCTCAATGCCAAAAAGCCAGACCACAAGACGATGCAGGTAGGACGCATTGCCCGAGCTGCTGCAGTGTTCTGTGTTGATGAGATTGTTGTCTTCGATGACAACCCTTCTGGATTCGCGCCCAATGTGGTTTCTGACCGATACACGCGCGGCAAGAAATCAAAATCAAAGCAGGAAATCCTCGACAGCATCCCGGAAGAAGATGAGCCCTGGCAGAATCCTGACCAGTTCCTCTACCACGTGCTTGCGTTTGCAGAGTGCCCCCCACATCTGAGATACAGCCACGACGACCCGAGTCTAAGCATCTTCCAGAAACACAAGAACCTGGAGTGGACAGGAACGCTGCCCAGCATGGACATGCCACACCACTTACGGCCGCACGAGTGGTGCCAATTCCGTGAAGGCGTCGTCGCCGGCCCCGCAGACCCTCCCGCCAGGCAGAGCCCCAAGAAAAAGAGCAGCAAAGAAGACGGCCAGTACGTGTACATCAAATGCGGGCTCCCCTTCCCCATCATCGTCCCCGTGCCACCCGGCGCACCAATCGAGCCCGCAATGCGCACAACAGTGCGTTTCTCCACCCCCTCCCCACCCCCCAACTGGCCGCACCTCTCGCAACCCGAGTGCGAAAGCCTCGCCGCCACGGCCTGCGCGTCCACCCTGCCCCGCGAAGAAGCAGGCTACTACTGGGGCTACTCGGTGCGCAAAGCCTCATCCCTCAGCACCGTCTTCTCCGAGTGCGAGTTCGCCGGCGGCTACGACTTCACCATCGGCACGTCGGAGCGCGGCGTCGACGTGCGCGACCTGATCCCAGCCACGACCAAGAACCCCGCGGTCCAGGCGCCGGACAAGTTCAACCACCTGTTGCTTGTGTTTGGGGGCGTTGCGGGGATTGAGCCCGCGGTTGCTAACGATGCTGTGCTTGCGCAGAAGGGGCTAGGCAAGGGGACGGCGCATACGCTGTTTGATGCGTGGGTTAATCTTGTGCCGGGACAGGGGAGTCGGACGATCAGGACCGAGGAGGCGGTGGAGTTTGGGCTGTGTGCGCTGAAGCCGTATGTGGATTCAATGTACGCACAATAGAGCTATGCGAGGTACAATCGAGTAGGAGAACGTTCACATTACACGCACAGCTTGATGGACGTATTAGTCCAACCACGGCTTTACACAAAGCTCACCAGGGCCCACATCATCAAATACCATTTCATGCACTTCCACACACAACCAGCAACTGCCAGGCATCGCCACAACTTCATAGCCAAGTCCTCGGTACACTACACTACGCAACATAGCCACCACCTCGATCGGCAAATAAGAGCCCCTGTAAGGAAAGCCAGAAGCGGGTTAGTCGTAACTTAGTCACATGGCCGCTAGCACGACTCGACTCTAACGTGCTTCTGCAGTGCAATCACCTGCCAGATGATCCGGGCTGTCACCTAGCAAATTTCCATTAACCACTGATAGGTAGACATCATTTACTTGTAGTAGGCCCAGGAGTTACTTACATGTATAACAATGCGGTTCACTGGCATAGTGACCGTATTCACCGCCTGAAGTCTTGTGTGTTAGTACGAAACAAGCCATTACATGGAAACAAACTTTTTCTCTGCATGGAGGGAATCCTACATTTGTAGCAATTGAGTTCATCGGCGAAATGCCCGTACTCGTCGCCTATATGTACACATAGCAGTCAGCAAAAGGGGGGTCCAAATACGCACGGAAAGCCTCCAAAGAAAACCTACATTTGAAGCAGTGAGGGTCGTTTGCGTAGTGGCCGAGTTCACCACCTAGAAAGGATTGACAGTCAGCTCCGATTATCACTGGCTTTCGTTAGAGATACGGGGAAGCACCGACACTTGAAGCAGACAACACTGCGCTGGGAGCTCTGCGATTCCCCATCATCGCCGCGTCGTCGCTTCGGCGGCTGTGGTGGAGAGAGCGCCGGCGGCAACGGAGCATGTGTTTCATTCTTCATCGACTCCTGGATTTCCCTCCTCAGCCGCGCGAATGCCTTCTCCCGTCTCTCTCCATAGACAAGTGGCATGTGGATGTCAAAGATGCCAAGCAAAGCATACGCCGCGTCTTCTTCGCGCTTGGTTACGCGCAGCGCTGCCCACGACATGCGCTCGGCGATGCTGAATCCAGACAGCGGAGTGCTCCCCAGGAGCGCTCGAGCGCAGATCCCCGTGATGTCTTGGATGTCTCGCACCAGAGATTCTTTCGCGCCGAGCGGCTCGCCCTCTGCGGAAAAGAACTCGACTACTGTTGGAGCGAGGAGCTCCTGCAGTGTCCAGCCGCGGGTGAACCATCTGCTGTGCCGAAAGGCTGCTTTCCACGTCTGCTCATGAGAGGAAGGCAGATTGTCCCGGGCACAGCTGCCAATCGCAACATCAGACAGATATACATAGCATTTGTGGGCCAGTTGGTACCACCGGAACATGGAATTGATGGCCTCTGAAAGCTCTGCGCTGCTTGACTTGTCGATGCAGCACGTGTCCACCCAGAAGAACTGCAAGCCGTCATACGCAGCTCGCTTTGCGCAAAAGGTAAGCTTAACATAACCCGGCTTGTTGATGCCTGTACCGTCTCTTAAATCGCTGTAGCTGACCTCTTTATCATCTGCGCCCCAGGTATGTGAGAGAATCGCATATGGCGGCACATCCTTGTCAACGTGTTCGGTAAGGCTGAATTTGCCGTTGTCTTTAAGCTGTAGAAGTCGCATGAGTGTGGGGGACCGGGAGCGAGCTGTAGCTAAACTGAAAGGTTCAAGATCGCGTTCTTATTAACGCGAGCAAGACGCGCACGATTAACGCGTCAAGGGAAACTCACGGGATTAGTTGTAAAGTGAATTAGGCAACAGCGACAAGGCTGAGTATTGATATCGTATGTCACGTGATGATGTGAGCATGCTCAACTTATAGCCGCAATAGTCTGGTACTTGTATTATACTATCTCTTAGATATATCAGCGTAGAGGTGCCCGCAGCGAGAGCCTTTTTGCCATGAATTGGTGGCTAAAGAGAAGAATGCTGTATGCAGCGTTCAAACCGCAGGGATGGACTTTATCTCTCAAACCACTCCTCTAGATCGTGCCATCCTTAATCCTCAAAACGTCATCGTGTTTGGCGCATTGTTACAAGCATCACGTCCAAAGTAAGACACTCCGCGAGCCACTGGGAGTATACAGCGTGTGGCGGTGGCGATTGGTTGGGAAGGCTGCTGTAACAAAGTATGTGTGTGTAAGCGTGTATTCAAGGACATTGCGGCGCCGGCCGTTGTTTCCCCCCCGCCCACAACCGCCACGGTAAAGGGAAACTGGAGATCGACTAGATGAGTAGCCGAGTGGGTGATTGTGATTCCACGCGTCTGATTCTTATAATTACACTTCCTTCCTTTCCTCCCCAACGCTTCTCTTGTACACCACCCTTCAATCCCTCACACTCAATACTGCCCCGCGGCCTGCTGACACGCCTTGAGCTGATCAAGATACCACCCGCAAATGGTCAAGCTGCCCTGGTTCTCATCCATGCACGTCCTAAAACTGCTGACGTTCTGCGCGCACGGCCCCGCGGCGGCCTGCGCAGACGTGTTGACCTGGTGCTGCGTCTGGAACTCGGTCGAGGTAGGGTTGGCCTCGGCGGGTGCTGCGCTGCTGCCGCCGCCGAACCAGCCGCCGACGGCGTGGCCGATGGAGGACCCGACTGCGACACCGCTGGGGGGATTGTTAGTAGAAGCTTTGGATGGAGGGGAGGGGGACCGTGGACGTACGCAGCGGTTGAGGCCATCTGGCCGAACAGGCCGGGGCCCTGGGGGGTGGCGGCCGCGGGGGCAGCAGCGGCGGGGGCTGCGGGCGGAGGCGCGG
>JUDZ01008862.1:0-12545 GCA_000812845.1 Stagonosporopsis tanaceti | reverse complement strand
CCCAGCTATCTAATTCGGACTAGGTCGAGACCAAAAGTATCCCACTGGGGCGCAGTGCCCAGCAAAGGCTGGAAATGAAAGACGTTTTGTGTTTCTCGTCAGGGCTCCCATACGGTTCAAGGTTATGGTTGAGTAAAGCCGCATGATATATAGTCCCGTTGTACGCACCCTAAAAGACCATCAAATACTGGCGCATGTCATAAGCAGTGCCCGTTGCATTCTATCCACTTCATCTGCTCTGGTGTTGTTCTGGGTTTACTACCGTCTACTTTGCAGGCCCGGGGCATATAATCAGAGATGATGCAAGTTACGTCCACCAAGACAGTCATTGGTCTTGGCCTACCCTCCGAACTGCCTCCAATCATAGCAACGCCAAGCCCGAATGTTACTATCGCAGGCAAGGTCTGGTCGAAGGAGGAGTTATTTGGCTTGTTGGGAGTGTTGTGTGTTCTGCTGGTACCTTGCATCGGTCTGCTGCTCAAGTATTGCCTCAAACGACGTCGAGCCGCAATGAAGTACAGCAATCATACATCAGGTGGGCCATGTCTCTGCTGACACAGAAAACCAAGCTGACGTTTCAAGACGACTATATCTCGTTCGGTCGGTCTCGAGGATCGAGAAGAGCGAAGGCCTTGCAGTTTAAGAGGAGACGCAGTAACACGGTTGTTGTTGTTTGCTGAGTGTTGCTGAGGGTTTAGCATAGAGGTCTGGAGCTACCGGTCGATAATCTTTTCAATGGGTATCATTACATCTCCTCATTCTCCAACCGCTTTTGCACCGCTCATTCGAATGACCTGTCCTTGCATACTGCCTCCAGAATCCTTCTTCCACCCGAGAACATTGTCGCTGTTTTTGCCTTTGATCACGAGAAAGGGCGCCGGGAAGCCATTCACTGCCGCTCCACCCTGTCGTCTTGCGCCTGAGATAGCCAGCCTCCCGGATGCGTGGTCAATATAGCCGGCTACAAAGCCTTGTGTTATGAGAGTCGCGCAGATGCACTCGGCTTCAGCTACGTCCACCTCGTGGTTGTACGGCTCGACGCCTTCGACATCAGCGAAGTCAGGGTCCACATAGGAGGACCTCGACACAGAGTCATGATCTTGAAAGAGATGACCAAAGTTACGACGTCCTGGTATGGCACCTTGCTGTGCCATAGCGGCATTCTTGATTTTCGCTCGCCCCTCGAGGGATGCAAGAGCCGCTTGAACAACGTTCAGATCCAGGACAGCGGCCTTACTCGCGTTCATCCCTCCTTCTTGCCCGCCGTCCTGCCCGCCGTCTTGCCCGGTCTTCCTATATATCGTTCTGAACAAGGACCGCCAGACCAAGACCTCGCAGTAATTGCCGATTTGGTAGAAGATTCGGAACTTCATCAGCCAGCTTGCAGTCGAACCCGAGAGGTCGGGGTTGGTGATACGACGAAAAAGCTCAAGGTTGCCAGATTTGATAGCTTTCGCTATTGGGTCGAAGATGTTTTCAAGGCCCTGTGCTTCGGGTAGCATGTAGATGTGCTGTGTAGGAAGACGGCCAATGATTATGTTCGAGGCGATGAGGTAGATGAGTATCAGGCGACGTTGCTTGTTGAATTGAGGTGACTTCGAACTGAGGTCGTATGCATGGTCTAGAACCAGCTGCGCCCCATAGAAATTAGTGTTGGCGAAGTGGTAGCGGCCAAGGTAGTAAAGATAAGTGACCTGCTCGGGCTTTGGATACATCTGTAAGGGTGGCGATGAGTTAGTGATATTTCGGAAGATTGTCTCGCAGCTCTCCGGTTTGTCAGCTTGAAAGAGGATCTTCAGGCAGATGTTCGCCATCTTATAGATCCCGAGCTTCTTGTCCTGGGTGCCAACTCGATCGTTCAGGCACTGCGTAAAAGCTCCTCGAACAACGTTAGCCGCCTTTTCCGACAGTGACTCACGAGAACCTTCATCATTCGAGGTGAGAAGATGTTGGATGAGCTCTGGATGTTTGTCCAGGCCTAGCGCGACTCGTGAGAAGACTCTGGCATAGTTGACGATTGTCGGTAGTATCAGGACGCCTTTGATTGGGTGCATCAAAGCGCTGTTGGCTTGTCTATCTAGGTCAGTAAGCTATGATCGTATGCTTTTGTCAGCAACCTACTCTTGCAGATCTTTCAGCCCTTGGTAAGTATGTAACAAGTTGGAAAGGTCCATATCTCTTAGGAAGGTCATCCAGCCAACGAGGAAGGAAACCATGGCGTTCCAGCTCTGAACCGGCTTCCCTTGCTCGTCTTCGTATTCGGCTGTCTCTGTCACAATTCGCCGCACTAGCTGATCAAGTCGCTTTTCTGAATTATTGGCGTTCTGCGGATAGCTGTTCTGTAGTGACTGCACAAGCTCCTGATAGATAGGTGGGAAAGGTGGCTCTAGGAGAACAATGGACGCAAGCTCCACGGCGTTTCGCGCCTTGATCGCATTGTTGACTGCCGTACAAAGCTGTGTCTCAACACCGTTGCTGTTTTGAGAAGAGAACATTGCTGTATGTTTTGGTTCGGTCACGATACTTCGGACCTTGCACGCGTTTTAGCGTCCTCGCTTAGCCAGGTGGATCCTTGCCGACGATCTTTGAGCAAGGCTGCTACAATGTCCAACAACAAACCACGCGATGCTCACGGAAACCCACCTGCTGCTGCCGGGTGCCTCCGGATGCACTTTGACACAACTTGCGAGGTCTGGAAGCTCGATTACTAGCAACATTGACATATGTTGCGGGTCCGTCTTTCACATGCAAATGCCGCCTGCATAAATTCACTATGACATCACGGCATGTCATTGTCGAAACGGCGTGTTCAACGCTGCACGTGTCTTTGCAAGGGTACACTTCGATAATTCATAAGATAGTATCTGGCGACTTCGAGGCTTGGAAAGCTTTCGCACTCTCTCCTCTCTTCTAACACCGTAAATCATGGGTCGTATAACAGGCACATTGCAGCATGCGCTTACGCATCCCATATCGTTCGTCTACCAGATATTTCAGTACATTTTGGATCTCCTCCTATCTCCTACACCTCCGCCTCCACACGCAAAGCTCTCACGTCCTAAGATCGCCATCATAGGGGCTGGCCTGACTGGAGTATCGTCTGCCTCACATTGTGTCGGTCATGGCTTCGATTGTCGCATCTTTGAATCAGGATCTATGTCCAGCGTGGGTGGGATCTGGAGCAAAGTCAACAACACTTCCGGTTTGCAGATTCACTCGATTATGTACCGCTTCCATCCAAGCGTGCACTGGACGAAGGGTTATCCGGATCGCAAACAAATTGTCAGCCAAATCACTGAGCTATGGAAGAAGTATGGGTTAGAAGAAAAAACACACTTTAACACTAAGGTGGAGAAAGTGTACAAGGATGAAAACGGACGCTGGATCATCAACGACCCATCATACGGGCTTTTCGATGGTGTTATTGCGGCCATTGGCACATGCGGCGACCCCAAGATGCCCACATTACCTGGTCAAGAGGATTTCAAAGGCGACATCTGGCACAGTTCACAGCTCGACGGAAAGTCGGCGAAGGGCAAGAAGGTTGTCATTATTGGCGGTGGCGCGTCAGCGGTTGAAGCCCTCGAATTCGTAGCCGACTCGGATGCGGAGCACACCACGGTACTCGCCCGCTCGGAGAAGTGGATAATTCCTCGTAACCCATTTGTCGACATCCTTCTCGCTCTGAATATTTTCGGCTCCGAAACCATCTTTTCGTGGATCCCAGAAGGCATCCTGCGCCTCTTCTTCTACCGCGACCTCTACGACCTTTCTCCACCCCGCAACAGCAGTAAGGGGATCTTCACTGAAACCCCCATGGTCAACAGTGCGGTCCTGGACATGATACGAGACGGCAAGGCGAGCTGGCTCCGCGGTGACACAAATGGTTACGAATCTTCCGGCACAGGAATATCTTTCACGCAGCGCTCGCGCGGCGTTCCCAAGGGCGGACCAGGCAGCGATAAGCTCATTGAGGCAGACATTGTGATCATGGCTACCGGCTACAAGCGACCGAGCCTCGGCTTCCTGCCAGACGAGGTGTTCAGTGAACCATACGACCCACCAAATTGGTATCTCCAGGTCTTTCCCCCTGAATATCCATCTGTCTGTGCAAATAACTGCACCTATGTCAACGCCATCGGAACCGTTGGCAACTACCACATTGGGATCTACACGCGCTTCCTGCTCATGTACCTTGTCGACCCGCTGGCACGTCCAAGAACGTGGTGGATGAAGCGCTGGATCGATATGACAAAGTTTGTCAAGAGCAGAGCTCCTGGCGGCGCATTCGATTTCTTCACGTACAGTGAACTGATCTACTGGTTCCTCTTCACGATTGCGATCAATCCATTCCGCTGGAAGTGGGCAGCTTTCGTGCTCTTTGGCATTGGAGCGGAGCTGCCGTTGAGTATCGTTAAGCACGAGGATAAGGCTAGGAATGCGAGTAACGGGACTGGTTTGAGGATCATGTGGGCTAACGACGAGGATGGAGAGAAGAACTAGATCCAGCTCATGCAAGGATCGGGAGGACTTTGGTAGTGTAGCGGCTATACATATGAAGTTATGATAGTGTCGCCTTTGCTTTCTTTTACAACTTATGTTATACAATAAGGTACAGACTCGTAATCACACTCGGTCCAATGAACAGCCCGAACCAGAAGATTACGTTGCCCAGCGTGTGTCTTCCTTTCATCCACCTCGTCTTCATGAACGCAGCAAGAGGAAGTTGCGTCAGCTGAAACGTGAAAAGATATCCCCTGACCTTGTGGAAGATGCAGAACATGAGAACCTCGTGAACGATCGCGCTAAGCAAAAACGTGAAGAAGGTTGCCTGCATCTTTGACAGGTGGAAGAATGATATCGAGGAGTGGTAGACGTGGCGCAGCAGGAAGTTATGCACTGGTCTGTTCCAGTCCCGCGCATACTGATCGAAGCTCACGCTGTTCCACCAGGCGCCGTAAAAGCCTCGGTCGGCAAACTTTGTGATCTCGGCCAAGACATTGAGAAGACATTCCCAGATGACATACCACGAGAGGAGCTGTTCGAGCAGCATTGGAAACAACATTTCGCTGACCACCCATGGGAACTCTTTCCAACGTTCATCAAGCGACATTCCTGCCTCTTTCTGCCTCGTGGTCTCGACGACGACAGGATAGATGTATGCTTGGGAAATAACGATCATGACCCAGATGACGCCCAGGGTAGCGGCGGTCTTCTCGGCAACATACCACCAATTGATCTTCTCCTGACGAGGGTATTCGAGATCGTATACAAGGGTGGGTAAGCATGTCCACTCAACAAAATTGAGCAAATTCAGATTATTGGGGTATACGTTGTCGGTTGTTGTGCATTTCCCACGGAGTTCTTCGTCTAGGATAGTGATTTCAGTGGTGAGAACACGATGGAAAGCCTGGATCTGCTCAGCGTCGAGCGGCTCGCCAGCCTCAATGGCTTGACCAATCGATGCGACTTGCGACTCTTCTGTTGAGAAGTCGGTCGAGTACCTCGGACCGTGGCTCTTTCGGCGTGCCAGACCATTGTTGTCGGGTTTGTCGACGCCAGATGCAGCTGATGTCTCTACACCGGGTGATGTCGGAGAAGACCCTTGCTGAGCACTCAAGTCGTCAAGTTCTTGGAGCTTCTTTTCTAGCAGATTGCGCCTGCAATATACCCGTGATACTGGAATGCAGTTAGTATATGACTGGCAGGCGTGAAAAATATCCTTACAGTATCCATTGTAGAACGAGTAGGCATGCTGCTTCATGAGCAATACAAAAACGTGAAGGACCACAAAGACGGTATGTGTCCATGGCCATTCTCTCCAGAATGTCCAGAAGATAACAAATCCTGTAAAGAATAGTTGCCATACCGATTGGATGATCCAACCTGACCCACTCCACGACATGTAGCCCGCCGCGATGATCTTGTGCAGAAAGAAGCCGAAGCTGGTCGCAACGCACATAGCTACATCTGTTGCCAAGAGGACAAACAGATCGCGATCAACCATCAAGTGTAATATCTCTGCCTTTCCAAAGATGGAGCCCTCTTCTTTGTAGTTCCAGGCGGCAATCCGTAAGAGCAACAGTGCCATGGCGATCCAAAACAACGTGAAGAAGCCATGGAACGGTGATTGTGAGGCGCTGGGGTTCTGGCGGTCGAATGTCGTGAATTGACGAGTAAAGACCAGGTCTCGGAGTCTGGCCTTAGACTTCCCACTAAGCTTCTGCACTTCTTTCTGCATCCCAGACTGAATGATCTCTCGAAAGTCCTCAGCTGTGAGACTATGCTGTGTCTTCTTGCCCGAGTCGTCAATCAACACCTGGATGCTTTTCCTCTGCTTCTTGTATTTGTTGATGTCTCCCTTGTCATCGTACGCCCCGTCCTCACTGCCATCAGACGGTATTGCAGTTGTGTTCCCGCTTTGTTTGCCGGCGGCATCCTTATATGTAGAGGCCCTCAACTGCGTAGCACCATCGACGTCCATATCAGATGAGCCCTCTGGTGTCCATGAGCCTTCCCTCTCAATACGCGGTACATCGGACAGTCCATCGAGCGCGTGTGCAATGACCGATGGTCGGCGCTCAGAATCGGTCGTCGTCATTGCGACTGTATGGACAGCTCTCAGGAGATCGCTGAAGTGTATACGGCAGAGGTTTCAGGCGGCTGTCGTGTGGGTTTATAGGGAGCTTTGACACGAGTCTTGTTTGCGGATCCGTGTGACAACATCGAGTACTATACGCATATAGATGCCCATAGGGAGGCGTAACAATATAAGTCAACTATGGGATCCATGCAGCGCGCACAACCTTTGCATCCGCTGAGGCCCGCGGACCAAACAAGAAGGGCCGTGGACTGGTTGTTCACGGAGGCTCGGTGGTGAGCTGACCGATGACGCGCGCAACGGTACCTGCCTCCACTTGCATGTGGCTAGAAACGGGAAGCAGCCACACTGACCCGCATCGCATTTCCCCAACATCACGTGTGAGGATCAGGACTCTTCTTGCACAACTACGCGATTTCTGGACTCCACACACATTGGCCAAAATGGTGGTGGCTTTGCCATCTGCTCCTTGTTCCTTTGACCGGTGACCGGCGTTGCGCTGCACAGCCTCGCTCATTGCGGCAAACCACTCGTTGACTTCCCTCATCAGACACTGCCAATCCCGTACAAGTGCATTGGCCAAGGACAAAACATGGCATGACTGCATCATTTCGGAAGCCTTTATTGACTGCGGCCGTCAGGCGCCCTCTCCAGCCTTAGGTAGTTTCTCGCTACAGCCCTGCGAGATCGCGTGGAACCACTGAGAGGCCTTCTTGTGCCACTCATCTGACTTGGCGATCAGGACCTTACGCTCGAGAAGGCGGACACAAGATGATATGCATGAAGGCAGCGATAGCGAGTGGGCAGTGCAAGAGTAGACTTCGTCTTGAGATAATAGGCCGCTACCTGGGTTCGCTTTGGATTGCAGCATATCATTCTCTGCCTTTCATCGACTTCAGTTAAACCCATTCAACAAGGCCATCATGTCATACAGGTCAAGCTCCTCGTCGAGATGTTTTTCTCGAGAGTATGGCTACGATAGCTATTCCAAAGCGCAATATGCCTGCACTGTCATTTTCCTTGCCGTGTACCTTGGCATCCTGATAGCGCTGTGCGTCGTTCGCAAGGGAACTGGGCCTGGAAGACACCTCATCGGCTTGCCTTATATACTAGCTCTCGTATTCACGTTCATGTGAGTAGAATTCGTCCTTTCCTTACTTCTACAGGAGGAAAGCCAACTACGACGGGTCAAGTCTCCTGCTGTCAGGGACCGGGCTTGGTAAACCGCAAAGCTCTTGCATCTTTACAAGGCCAGTGTCTTTGTACATATATTTGCAGATATCCGTCCCGTCCCAGATGACGTGACAAGACCTTCATAGCTGGCCTTCCTGCTACTATGACCGATCACCAGAATGCATAGAGCTAACAGCTTCAAGCGAACAACTGTCTACATTCCTGTCAGGTACACTTCAAGCATGCCAGGTCATAGGAAACATTTCCAGTTTGTACAACTGGCTCATTGCAGGAACCGTGTTCTACGGTATTCACGCGTTCATGCTGGCGGTCGTTGTGATCTACACTCTGAACACCATGCTTCGCAAGCAACTCGGCCACAGTCGATTCGCACTCAGGATGGTCTTCGGACCTGTTCTGTTCGTCTTGGGCAGTCTCCTCCTGGTCTTCATTGTCCTTCAAGCGTATCTTCTCCACCAAATCGTTCGCATGCAATATAGCGACGACTATGACGCTATTACCATTAGTTATCTGTCGCCCGCGTACGTATACCTAGCATTCAGCGGCGTGTTTCTGTTGAGTGTCTTGGGCTCTGGCGCCTTGTCCATCATTTCAGCGCGCTCCATCAAGAAGACACACGGTACTGGCAATGTAAGCACCTTAATCAATTCCAGTACGCCCTTTCGCTAACGTAACAACAGTCACTCACAATCTGGATTTCAGTCCTTCTTCTTGCCACTGTCGGCTACACGATCATCTCCATCATTCAAACAGCGTCCTCACTTACTTACGGCTCTCATCGTACTGTTGGGGGCAGCCTATTCATGTCCTACTTCGGAGCCTTCCTCTACGCCACCGTGCTCATCGCCATCGTCATCGTCGCGAAGGATTCGGCCTGGAAATCGACCACCGACACGCTCCCGCACGAGCAGGAACCCGCTTACCAGAACAACTACCGAAGTGGCCTGGACTATCTCTAAAATTTCGTTGTGATGCATTCCGATCTTGATGGGCTCTTGTGGCTACCTTGTTTTGCTTCTTTGAGCGCGATGTTTAGTTTGTCCTGAATAGATACCCCGAGGAAGAAAGTTATTTTGACTCTGTGCCTTACTTACCGCCATCTTGTATTGCATCTAAGTCCTCGTATGATGTAGAAATTTTTTCAACCACCGACAGCATGTATATCTGAAGACGGTGCTCCAAGTCAATATCAAAGCCGGGTCGTGAGAGCGAACGTTACTTGGCACTGTCATGAATCCAGATGGGCAGCAGATTGATGGGAAGAGACGAGGTCTTGGCCTCAATGTATAGCATCTAAATGTATACAACTAATCCTCATCTGATTCCATGTCATCGAAGAGCGTGAACCCAGCCTTTGCTGGAGCTGCAGCAACAGCTTGAACTGGCGGTGCCTGTTGAGGCCTTTGTTCCTGAAGCTGTGGTTCAGCTTGTACTTCTGCAGGTCCCTGTCCAGGTTGCGCGTCGTCAGAGAACTTCTTCCGTTCCTCTTCCTCGTATGCCTCGATATCGAAATCTTCCAGATTGCGACCCTGTTCGCGGTAGTGGTATAGTTTCCAGAGATTTCCTCGCCGGATCTTTTCGTCCTCTGGCCAGGGAAACCATCTGAAGTTATTGTCTTTGAGCTTCTTCAACCACTCCTCCTCCTCTGCCGTTATCTCAGGCACTACAGCCTCTGTCTCTTCGCCGTCCTTGGGTGCTTCTGTGGTATCTTTGGGCGGCTCGGTTGGCACTGTCGCCGTCGTGGGCGTATTGAGTCCGTTTGTAGCTGGTGCGCTGGTCAAGCCTTCTGGCGCTTCCTTGTCCTTGTCCGTTGCGCCGTCTGTGTTTGGCACGCGCTCGCGGAAAGTGGGTGGGACAGTGTATTTGGAGATGCTCTTTGCGTACTGGAGCAGCTCATCGAAGGGCACAGGGCGTGAGTTGTCGGGGAAGACAGTCGCTGGAGTCTGAGATAGCTCTTTGCGCAGGCTAGCCAAAGCTGCTACGGAAGATTTGAGCTGCTCCTCCAGCGCATCAGCTTCAGCACGAAGGGTCTGCAGGCGGGCATAATTTGCCTGGTGTCTGGCGACTGTCACGCATCAGTCATAAATCCACAAACTACAGTGCGCGGTCCTACGTTGGTCAAGGCCATGGCTGAGCTCGTTATCGGCAGCAACCAGGTCAATAGCTGCTTGAGGATTTGGATTGTAGGACGCGATAGAGTCGACCAATGTGCCCAAGGCCTGTTCGACGCGGTCGAACTGCGCCTGTAAGATGTCGTCCATGGTTGCAAAGCGCTTCGTCCGGTACGAACAAGCTCATACCAGGTCTTGGAGCTAAGGATGGATCGCCCGAGTCAAGCAACAGACACGTGACAGACTGTGCGTGTGTACAAAGTGCCAATGCACAGCTGCGGCGCGGCGATTGCGTGCAGCTAGTACTCGCGTGGGCAGCGTGCAGCATGCAGCGTAGGGCTACAGGTAAAACGCCGTGAGCGCCAGACGCCGCCAGCTGGGTGGTCGATCGGCCTGGCAGTCACAGCACACAAGCACGCTGTTGCGCTTCCAAAGTGTTTCAAAGTCGTCTAGGGCCCGCGGGCACAAATCATTGGACAGGCCGTTGGGTGTGCTGTGGGGTGTTTGTGCTCGGGCACGGTTGAGCGGTCGACAGCTCGAAAATGACGACGCCGAACAAGTCGGGGTCTCCGTGGTGGGTGAGCCTATTTTTGTCGAGACGTCGAGACCTAGCCAGCCGCGCGAGCTTCCGGCGCTCATTCGTCATACCACATATATCGTTCACCAGCTGCCCTCAATAGCATCCTCAGATCTCCCCTTGCCTGTGACCCAACATTCGCATTACCAACCAGATCTATTCCTACGTGTTCGCAGCTGCGCCTCGCTCGTCTGCCCGTCTGCACCCCACCAAACGCACCGCGGTCCAGCCCCGCCACAACAGCTCGTCCGCATCCACACTTCTGTTGCAGCGCCTGACTTCTACCTGCGAAACCTCACTTCACCCTCCCGCGCCTCGTCGTCTCCACTACGCTCCCCTAGACAACCTCTTCCAACATGGGCAAATCGTAAGTATTGTCTCCTTCTTATTCCACTCCGCGGGGCCTCCGCGGGCCACCACCTCAGTTCCCAGCTACGCCTTCCTTTCACCTCGTTCTGGTGAGCGCCCCAGAGACACAGTATGGAGCAACCTCTCCAAGTCTGGCACGGACTGCAAACGCACACACAACGGTCGACCACACCGCAGCCCTGCTGCAGATTGCGCAAAGCCAGCTGCCGCCTACCGAATGCAAGCCTTATGACCGCCTCGGGCCTACATCATGCCGCCGCTTCGTACGCCAGATGGCTCGTCCAACATACCCCTCCTTGAACGACAGCACCCGCCGCTTAAATTCGCGCGCCAGCGCCGTGTCGAGACACCGGCTCCCACCGACCCGGATTACGCCCATTACAGAGCTGTACACCACGTTGCACTTACAAATGCCGCCAACGAGCTGTGGAACGAGCTGTCCTCGCGCAGCGCTGTGGAACATGTGAAAATAGAGAACGAACAGCTGATCGTGTGTTACTACAGCCAGAGTAAGCTCTCGCAACAGGAGTTGGCCGACCTCCAGAAGGCAACCCACTTCGACAAGAAAGAGTTGCAGCAATGGTACAAGGGTTTGTGAGCGCCACAAGCTCTTCGACATATTTGCTGAAGCAACGCAGGTTTCCTGAAGGACTGCCCATCTGGCATGCTCACTAAGGAGGAGTTCCAGAAGATCTACAAGCAATTCTTCCCGTTTGGGGACCCGTCGTCGTTTGCAGACTACGTGTTTAATGTCTTCGACGCGGACAAATCCGGCACTATCGACTTTAAGGAATTCATCTGCGCGCTCAGCGTTACAAGTCGAGGAAAGATGGAAGACAAGCTTGACTGGGCCTTCCAGCTATACGACATCGATGGGGACGGCAAGATCAGTTACGAAGAGATGCTGGCGATTGTAGAAGCTATTTACAAAATGGTACGTCCAACACAATACACCGACGTCACGTCAACTAACAGACACAGGTCGGCTCGATGGTCAAGCTCCCGGAAGACGAAGACACTCCAGAGAAGCGAGTGCGAAAGATCTTCCGAATGATGGACAAGGACGAAAACGGCAGCTTAGACATGGCTGAGTTCAAGGAAGGTTCCAAGCGGGACGAGACAATCGTGTCAGCACTGTCTCTTTACGACGGCCTGGTGTAAGCGGCGGCGGCTTCTTGTTTCTTGTTCTTAACTCTTTCGATACCACATTGCGTCGTGGGTTTTCTGGCATGTTATTTAGCATGCCGCATGGGGTGGATGTCCTATCTCGCTTGGGCGCAGGTTCCATCACGACTGATGTAGAGACGGCTTCTTGTATTGGTCATGTGCATCTAAAGATGTAATACATAACATCAATTTTCAGACGTGCTGTGAATCACCTTGTTGTGAGAGACCCGCAACGCAACCTGTGGTTGAATCGCAAGATTCGTTCTAGAATACATGTCGCATGACAGGATCACACAGGGGATGTTCAGTCGTAGTATTGCTTTTTACAACGGTGAGCTTTTAGGTATTCCCCATATCGTTTTTGCTCAACCATGCCAACCGTGCCCGGGACAATGTTAGCACGAGATTCCGCTTCGAGGGTCTTGACCCTGAACCGGTGTTCAGGGATATCGTGGCGGGTGGCCTTTGCCTTGGCATTCTGACGCGTAACAGCAAGCTTGTGTTACGGAGAGCTTGGGACAGGTCA
>JUDZ01008861.1:0-12525 GCA_000812845.1 Stagonosporopsis tanaceti | reverse complement strand
TTGGAGAGCACCTCAAACTGTGTTCAAAACTTGACTGCAGGGTATATTGGTTTGTCGTCCTCAACCGTGGTAGGTGCATCCAAACTACCAACTTTTTGACATTAAACCTTTGGAACAGGGTCGCATTGTGGTATTGTGGGGCACGCAGTTGAAGATTGACATCTTAAGGTATCGCAATACCCAATCGAGATCTTCATTTTAAAGGTAGTATTTCATGAAAGAGAGTGCGTGACTCCCCTTCCTTAAGCTCGCGCTTTTCGATCACTTCATGAAGGGACACCCAACTGTCGTAGCACATTAGCGTATCCGATCCTCTCCCACTCATCGATATTCTTGTGTTCAGGAACCCACACACATCCCATCATACCCCCCGCATTTGCGCTCGCTCCGTCGGTGAACCCCGCTCGTCGAGGAATGACGATGAGCCTGTCTTTCCACATGACGATGTTGTGAGGACAAACATCGTCTAAAGTCACTTGGAGAAGATTTCTTGTCTGGTCCAAAAGCCTTCTGTACACCTCAAGAACATCCTCGGCGGATGTACTCGCCAGTCCCTGGCTAAAGTGGTGCAGAAAGAACCGGAACGGGACTATAGCCTTGCCTTCGCTAGCTTGAATTATGTGCTCGAAGGCAAATGGTGGGCCACGCAAGCCCTGTAAATGCTTATGCGTACGGCTACAGCCTCCAGCCTCACTGCAATTGTATATCACATACATGCTTGGGAACCGTCTTACGACTTCGAGAGCGGCCTGGAAATCGCTGCGGTCCAAAGGTTGATGTTGGCGTTGGTACGAGTCCAAGGTCAACATCAACAACTGAGGCTTGTCAACACAAAATAAGTTCAAAGCCAAATCGTGCGTGCCATTCAGCTGTTCGAGTATCAAGCGCTCGTCTGGACAGTACATGTCGCTGCCTGGTCCCCATTTGCGGCTCTTGTCGAAGGCGGGGCTGAGTTTGGCGCCCACCGTATGCGGCTTCTTGGACAAGTGCTCGCACACTCTGAATTGTACCTGCGCGCACGAAATTCAGTCGCGCATAAATCACATTCCACTCGACAGACTCACTGGATACCCCTCAGCCTCTCGCACGACTGATACATTGGGCCCGTACACAAGAACGCCTTCTGATACCAGCTGATCAAACACAGCATTGACCTTGCTCTCATCTGAGTCGACCATCTTTCAGCTCTCTCGGCTGACGATGCAATGTGGTGTGAAGATGATGACCGAAGCGCTGGTGGCTGGCTTGATAAAGGTAGCACATGCCACAGCATGCAGGAGATTATTGGCCGCTAGGCTCGATCGGGCAAAATCATGTGCGCATCATCCTCAGCCTTGTGCCAGATTCCCAGGTTGCCATTTGGCCCCCACCTGCATCCTTTCGTTTCTGCCTGCCAACCACGATGCGATGGGACGCTGGCGATCTAACCTTTGATATAAAGATGACAGCTAAGACTTCCTCAGTGGCCCTGTCCCGCAAATCAACACACCCACACCAACATGCCTACCGTAATACCGGAGGTCGAAGATGGCCCTGAGTTTTCAAAGTTGGAGGCTACCCTTGTCACCGAGGAGGTAAAGGCTCGACCGATATCGAGAGATGGCCAACATAAATGGCGACATGCCCAGGGGAACGAGGAGGAAGTGAATGAATTAGACTACGATTACAATGTCGATACGACACATTACCCGTTCTCCGCGGTAGATTCTCTGCAGGATATGTTCGCCGGTCTTATGTACCGGGAACATATGAGCAAATATGCGAACTTCAATGCCGAGACGTCAGTAGACTGCTTATCTGTGGACACTCATGGGCCGAAATGGCTGAAGCTCAGTCAAAGCAGTCTCAGCGCTCTATTGAAGGCCGCAAGCGAGCGATCAATCAACGTGTCGGCTATAGCCACACATCAGAAACCTGAACCAACATCATCGAGTCGAAACACACTTGTATTCTTCGTTCCTTTGGAAGACACAAAGGGCCCGGCATCCTTCAGATGCTCTATTCCTATGACGGAGCGGAGCGTCGATGAGCTATTCAGTCAACTTCAGCTCAACCCTGGGTTCCTGCAGAATCTTTTGGGTCGACCCGACTACTGGGCTCCACAGCCACGATGGCACGAGGAAGATGGCCGGCTTCTCGACTGTGACTTCTTCTGCCAGCACCCGAGATGGAATTTACAAGCCCAAGGCGCCCCACTTTCCGTTTACATGAAGTACGATGCCCAACGCGACCTTACTGTATATATCATCTCTCACAAGCCTTATGATAAGGTTGTGCTCGCTCTTAAAAAGCAGCTCACGACCCTTACATGTCACGGCGCCCAGCACCACGCCGGCAACATTTTGCTAGACAGCCCGCTTGATCTTCACACCACAATATGCAACCTCAATTTCGAGACGTCAAAATGGCACGTTGAGAAATTTCGACGTTTTCAATGGAATGTTGTCAATGAAGTTGACGATCACCTCGCTGGCATCGAACAACGAGACCGAAAGAAACTTGCAGGCTGGCTAAAGAACATCCAGATCATGGCGCAGAGCGTCGACTCTCATCTGGCCAACGCGCAAGTGTTCTTATATACCGCTCGGGGGATACATGAGATGGCCACAAGACTCAACGTGTCGCACAAAGGAAAATTGAGACAGCGGACAATCGACATGACAAGCCACCTGATCACGAGCATGGAGAAACAGCATATGTGGTTCTTGAATTACAGGGGTCGGAAAGACGTAGTCATGAACATGATCTTCCACTTCAACACGCAGGAGGATGCTCTGAACAGCATCGAGCTAGCAGCAGATATGAAGAAAGACAGCACGAGTATGACGTCTATTGCGCTTCTGACCATGATATTCCTGCCCGGAACGTTCATTGCGGTAAGCACTCTACTTACCTCCATGATTGCTAGAAGCTGACACTGGAAAAGAGCGTGCTTAGTGCCGGCATTTTCGAATCGACACCTAGCATGACATCCTTTGAGGTCACTGGGCTGTGGTGGTTATGGATAGCAACCACAGTGCCTGTGACGCTTGTCACAATCGCGTGCTGGTACTGGTGGAAACAGCACAAGGAGGCCGCAAATGCAAAGGCGCCGGTCTCTTCACTAAGCATGACAAGGAGCGACAAAGGTGAAGGAGGTGCTGGACGTAGACCATCACTGGCGGCGTTTCTGAGAAAAGGCTCGCAAAACCTCTGAAATTGGCAACTGGCCATAACTGTATAAGTGTGTCGTCCAATCGGAACGATATTCAAGCGCGGATACCCCTGCAGCAAGTACTAAATGCCATAGTGATTATTACAGAAATTTGTTTTCCTTTATTCCAACATTATTTACTGTCCGCAGTGTGATGAACAGTCAGCGGGGCAGACGTGGGAGGAAAGCGAAGCGGCCACTAGCGACTTCTTAGCGCGGACCCCACCCCTGCCGCCGAATCGGAGCTCGTCATACCTATCTCCCAAACTTTCCGGGGAGAACAGTCACAACGGTAACACAACAACTTTTTCTCCTTCCAACCTGACAAATTCACACACAATGGCTTCAGAAAAGAAGGTTGCTGAGAACATGCTTTGGGGAGGTCGCTTCACCGGTAAGTACTGCAATCAATCGACTCAAACAGCTGTGTTTGGAGCTTCGCCTGGACTATTGGGAGCTGAGTGCTAATTGTTCGACAGAGGGCCTTGACCCTGTGATGGAGCAGTACAATGCGTCTCTCCCATACGATCGTCTCTTCTACGCACAAGACATTGCTGGTTCAATCGCCTTTGCGCGTGCAAACAAGAACAACGGCATCCTGACCGCGGACGAATTCGCTGCCATTGAAGAAGGATTCGTCCAGATCAAGGAGGAGTGGGCGAACAACACCTTCGAGGTCAAGGCCAACGACGAAGACATTCACACAGCAAATGAGCGCCGATTGAGCGAAATTATTGGCAAGGACATCGGCGGCAAGCTGCACACAGGTCGAAGCAGGAACGAGCAGGTCGCGACCGACATGCGGTTGTGGCTGAGGGACCAGCTGCACATACTGGAGGGGTACTTGAAGCAGTTGATCAAAACCTCAGTCCAGCGTGCGGAGGCTGAGATCGACGTTCTCATGCCTGGCTACACACATTTGCAAAAGGCGCAGCCCATTCGATGGTCGCATTTTATCCTGGGCCATGCCACCGCCTTCTCTCAGGAGCTCGAGCGCCTGCGAGAAGTCATCAAGCGTGTCAATCGCTCCCCTCTGGGCTGTGGTGCGCTTGCGGGCAACCCCTTCAACATCGACCGCGACGCCATGGCCAAGGAGCTCGGCTTCGAGGGCCTCCTCCCCAATTCGCTGAACGCCGTTGGCGACCGAGACTTTGTCTTCGAGACTCTTCAGTGGGGATCCAGCCTCATGTTGAAGCTGTCTCGATGGGCTGAGGACCTTATCATCTACTCGAGTCTGGAGTTCGGCTTCGTGCGCCTCGCAGACGCATACTCGACAGGCAGCTCCCTGATGCCGCAGAAGAAGAACGCAGACTCTCTCGAGTTGATCCGCGGCAAGAGTGGTCGCGCGTTCGGACACATGGCAGGTCTCTACGTGACAATCAAGGGTCTGCCTACTACATACAACAAGGACCTGCAGGAGTCTGTCGAGCCTCTGATCGACCACATTAAGACAGTTGGCGATTCGCTTCAGATAGCCACAGGCGTCATTTCAACACTCAACATTAACAAGGAGAAAATGTACGCAGCGCTCGCACCAGAGATGCTTGCTACAGAATTCGCCGATTACCTCGTCAGGAAGGGCGTACCCTTCCGTGAGGGTCACCACATCTCCGGTCGTGTGGTTGCAGCTGCCGAGCAGAATGACATCCCAATGGACAAGTTGAGTCTTGAACAGCTGAAGGCCATCGACTCCAGGCTAGGTGACGATGTCGTTGAGTGTCTCGACTACGAGCGCGCTGTGGAGCTCAAGAACGCGACAGGAGGCACAAGCAAGAGCGCGTGTCTGGAACAGATCGCAATCATGAAGCAGGCGTTGTAGACTGGTCGGTCGAAATGACTGCATTGCGTGACAACTATCTGGCAGATTCGGAGTGACATAACATTTAGAAAGAGATTTAGGCTACAAGAGTAAATGTATTGATACCCGTCATTTGTTGCTGAATGCCTTCTTGACAGCCCTTACCTCCTTACTTCTCCGATCCTTGGTTGAGAGTGTGCTATACGCTGCTGTGTCGGCCGCATCGATGAATCGTGTCTCATAGCAGTTCCAAGAGCAACTTTGGCATACCCAGCCGTGCAGTGTCTCGACGTGTTCGCAGGATGGGCAGTTCCATCCAAACTTGCCCGGTACATTGAAATTTTGTGGCATCCTTGAAAACTTGACCGGCGAACTCTTGAAGATGGGCAGCCTAGGAAACGTCTCCATCTGCCTTTGTACAGAGGTCAGAGCTGTCACAGATTCCAGCAAGGGCTCACAACCATTGCATGAATGCTTGAGTTGTGCGCATCGTGCCCCTGGAACACGCTTCACGAGTGCGTATTGAATTATGTGATATGTACCGCCAACTTCGAGCCGCAGATTCAGGTAAAATCCAAAGCGGTAGATACTGGGCGAAATCCCTCTTTCGTGCACCTCTCCGCCCCAATGAAGGGACGGACGCATTACGGACATGGCGTAGATAGCCCCAAGCCCTTTGCGTGCGCGATGAGGAAGGGAAACGAACACGGTGGGTCCGCAGATTTTGTTCGACTTGTTCGTTACGTCAGCAGACACGCTAAATTTTGAGCTGGCCCGGGCTCCGCATCGCACCTTGATTTCTTTCGCGCACTCACGATGGAAACCCTCGACAACACCGCGTGGGATGTCCTCATTGTAGGCACTGGTCTGCAGCAGTCTCTGCTCGCTTTGTATGTCTTCTCGACGCACGATGGAGTTGTCAGGCTCTGACTGACGCAGCACCTGAAGAGCTCTGTCAAGGTCTGACAAGAAGATCCTCCACATCGATGAGAACGACTACTATGGTGGCGCTGAGGCAGCGTTTAGCTTGCAAGAAGCTGAAGAGTGGGAGAAGAGAGTGAATGATGGTATGTACTGCCATCCTGACGCGCGGTGGACTATGCTAACGTGCCATAGGCGACACATCTGCTGCCTTCGACGAGGTCGCCATCACGAAGCCTGAGCCTACTGGGGCTGGAAATGCCCAGGGCAAGCTAGGCTTCTCGAGAGCGTACAGCTTGGCACTCAGTCCACAGATCATCTACGCGAGGTCGACGCTGCTCCAGCACCTCGTCTCGTCACGTGTCTACCGCCAGCTCGACTTCCTGGCCGTGGGCAGCTGGTGGGTCTATACAGACGACAATGCTGGCAAAGCCTCCGACGGCGATGTTGCTCCTAAGAAGCTTCTCAAAGTCCCTAACGGGCGCGAGGACGTTTTCCAGGACCACCAGCTCGACTTCAAGGCCAAGCGAGCGATGATGAAGTTCTTGCGCTTCATCACCGACTACGAGGAGCAGACAGAGGTCTGGAACGACCACCGTCTGCAACCTTTTCCGGAATTCTTGTCGGCGCAATTCAGGATTCCGCCTTCATTACAAGGTCCGCTGCTGGCACTTGCCTTATCGCATAGCACCTCCTCGCAAACGACTACCGAGTATGCGCTCCCGCGTATCGCGACGCACTTGCGGTCTATCGGGGTCTTCGGTGCTGGCTTTGGTGCCGTCATACCGAAGTGGGGTGGTCTTGCTGAGATCAGCCAGGTCTCATGCCGAGCCTGCGCTGTCGGCGGCGGCGTTTATGTCCTTGGAAAAGGATTGACGTCCACTGCTGAAGCTGCAACTACCTCAGAAGGCGATTTCAAGCTTCACCTGAAAGACGGAGAAGCTGTAACAGCCAAATGGGTAGTTGGCGGGAGTACACCAACGGCTGAAAACGATTTGTACTGCAGATCGGCCACCATCGTTGCGTCACCACTTACACCTCTCTTTCCACCCATCGCAGAGGAAGCGCCCGCACCAGCGTCTGCGGTCGTTGTTTTCCCCTCTGGGTCGCTTTCGCTTGATGATACAGATGAAGAACTACCACCCGTTCACATCTTCGTGCACTCAAGCGACACTGGCGAGTGTCCGTCTGGTCAAAGTAAGTTCACAACACTTCATACTCACCGCTGTTATGATGATCAACCTTCGAATACTTATCTACATTGTCTGAAACACTTGAAGATAATTTCCTCTGACAAACTGATATTACGGCTCCCTCCACACTTGTTTGCATACACGTCTGCGGTGTACATGCGGCTAACATTGTACCAGGTATACTCTATGCTTCTACCTCACTTAGTTCTGACAAGGGGTTTGGCCTTCTTCAGAAGGCTGTCAATGCATTGCTCGCGGCCGTCGAGGTATCGCCTCAACCTGACGTGCTCTGGTCCGTGAAATACCGGCAGCGAGCTTCATCGGGCACAGACATCTTGTCGGCGGACAAGGAGCGCATTCTCAGCTTCCGTCCCCCATCAATGGATCTTGCTTTCGACGACAGCATACTCCACAGCGTCAAGGAGGTCTGGCAGAAGATTGTGGGCGACGCAGGGGGTGATTTCCTTGTCTTCCAGGACCGAGAACTTTATGATGACGACGAGTAGAAAACGAAACAATAACGAGACACGATCAACTGCCTAAGCCCTCTTCTTTTGCGTCTATCTTTTGTGACCGTTCTTACTGGCTAAATCTCCAGGGACTGACTCGTTAGCGCCAAGATTCCGCTCTCCGCTGCCCAGCTTCCAAGCACGACGAGACGGATATTCCGGCCTGAGCCACGTACAGACCCACCAGCCACTCCACGTGCTGGCCACTCATGTGTTTGGATGGGAAGCACAGGAAAGAGAGGTCCGGAAGTCGGCAACATGAAGCAAGACGGGTTGCTCAGATGGCGGAAATCCCAGCGGCGGAGCATTTTGGCCATATGCCAAGCATCAACACCATCCCTGACTGCGGTAACACCACCGCCGAAGTATCTCATGTTCTGTGTGCTGCAGGGTGTGTAGATGAACAGAGCGTGCTCAAGCCCAACGACCAGTCCAGTGTAATAGAGGAAAAGGTATTGCATCTCACAATCCCGTTGAAGGTTACTCATAGAACACAAACCGCTCTTCAACCACAGACGTCACAATAACTATATACAGGTCTCACATGCCAAGTAGAGTCCAAGACACATGCCTGCACCCCAAGGTGCATTTTCATTCCGATAGCCACCGAAAATATCCAGTTCAGATGCACAACATGATACGGCTCCCACCTTATGCCCACTCGTGCATGGCCTTGCACCAAGAACGAGGCTCAGCGAGGCCCAATCCGCTGATCGACTACCCGCGCTGTTGCTATGCATCGCCAGCCTCGTCACATCTTTGCCTTCCCAATAATAAGGCTGGGGCTTAGAGTTCCACCTTTTGTCACAGCTTTAATGCCACAACTGTGGAGAAGGACCAATTACTTGGAATATCCCCCACATCCACCGTGCAGAAATGGCTAGGCGACAATTGCTGTGTCAGGCCTTTCTACCAGCCGTTTCATCCCGTTGCTTTACTGTCTACATAACTAGGCAACCTGCTTGAGGGCGTCCCCCACCCGCCGTTTGCTCCCCCAGCGTCGCCAGATATTACGCACCACCCTAAGCTCATTCCTGTTTCTGTAGCATGACACGTCGTTGATCGGCCGGTCCGCAATTGCGTTGTTACCCCCTTTGAAATCCTCTTAAGCTGGTCCAAGTCGCCCTTTCGAATCCTCTCTGAGCCTGTCGCACATCGAGGGCTTCTCTAACCTAGTTGATACGCTGTCTGGCAGGTCTTCTCCCGATTTCTTAGTTCTGTCCATCAAGGCATCATGCCAACCTTAGGTTTGAGCGAGCTCAACATCATCATCGCGGTGCTCGGTATGTCAAGTTTGCTGTGTCTGTCGCTTCGTGACCCTGACTATCGATAGGCGCCTTACAGTCCTCTACGGTCTTGGGTCAGTGAAAATCAAGCAAGTATGGTACCTTGGCGAGGCTCTTCCAGCGTTGCTTGTCGGCATCATTCTGGGTCCAATAGCTGCGAAATTCATCAACGCTGAACGATGGGGCTCTGCCGTGCAGGGCCAAATGGAGCCCATCACGCTGGTACGTCGTTTTCATCTTCGTCGATGACACTGCTAATAAGCCACAGGGTATCACCCGTGTGGTCATTGGCGTCCAGCTCGTCATGGCAGGCTACCAGTTGCCTGCCAAATACCCTTGGCATCGCTGGAAAGATATGGCACTCCTCCTCGTTTCTGTCATGACGATCATGTGGCTCTGCACAACGGGGTGCATAAAGCTCATGATCCCGAAGCTGACTACCCTAACCGCCATGGTCATTGCTTCGCTAGTCACATCGACAGACCCTGTGCTCTCGCAGGCCATCGCCAAAGGCCCTTTCGCAGACAAATACGTCCCGAGAGCGTTGTGAGAGATCATCTGCGGGAAGCAACGATAGCTTCGGCTTTCCGTTCCTGTTACTCGCGACGTACCTCATCCGCCATGCACCCGAAGAGGATGTCAATTTCAAACCAGGAGTCACTCGCATAGCAGGCAGCGCTGCCCACCGCATGCTCGCCAGAGCAGCAGACGTGGGTCGCCTTGGTGGTGATGCCGGTCAAGCAGTCGAGATCTGGATCGTAGAAGGCTGGCTATACTCCATCCTGCTAGGTGCCGTAGTCGGTGCTGTCCTTGGCATCGCAAGCATGTATGCTGTGACCTTTACACTGAAGCGGTTCGTTCTCCCAACAATCTCAGCCACTCCATTCGAACTCAAAACTTATGCGACCACAGGAAATGGATCGATACTGAATCTCTCCTCCTCTACCCCACCGCTCTCGGCCTCTTCATCATCGGCGTGACCGGCCTCGCAGGTCTCGATGACCTCCTCGCCTGTTTCTGCGCGGGCAGCGCCCTGATCTGGAACGGAACCTACCTGCGCGAGACGCTCTCGCGACACGACGAAGTAAACAGCTCCATTGGTGTGCTCCTCACTTCGGCGGCTTCATGTACATCGGCGCCATCCTCCCCTGGTCCGAGTTCAACTCCGATGTCACAGGGATCACCGTCGGCCACCTGCTCGCCCTCGGCTTTGTCGTGCTGCTCGTCCGCCGCATCCCCACCATGATTGTCATGTACAGACTGATGCCCAACACGGTCAAAAGCTGGAAAGAAGCCCTCTTCACGGGCTATTTCGGCCCCATTGGCGTCGGCGCGGTCTTCTACGTCGAGCACGCACGGCACCTCTACCCGACACTCGACGTAGCCGAAACCCACGAGGAAGAAGATCTCCTCCGCGCCATAGGCCCCGTCGTGTACGTCCTGGTCCTCTTCAGCATCGTCGTGCACGGCCTCAGCATCCCCGCGCTCGAGCTCATCTACCGCTGGAAGAACGTCGAGCCCATCGTCGAAATGGAACCCAGTGTCGAGCGCCGCCGCAGCGTCAGCGAGGCCCTCCCGCCAAATAGCCACGTCGACCCCCGCTGCGGCAGCGTCGTGCGACACAATCGATTTTCGCGCGTCATCAGCCGCGACGGCGTCGACGACGAAGAGGCTCTGGGTGGCAGAGGCGACGCATGGTCACGCTCGCGGCCGGGGTCTCTGTCTAGACCTGTGTCGAGGGGGAGGCGTATGCCCGAGACGCCTATCTGGCGGTTGACGGGGGATAGCGAGGACACACTGAAAGACGAGGAGGAGAAGGAGGGCCCGAGGATACAGTTCTTGGATGAGAGGGATTTGAGATCGCCAAGATCAACGGGGAACGTTGGGATGGGGTCCGGGGACAAAGATGTTGGCGGTGCGATCAAGTTTCTAAGGCAGAATTGAGGGGCGTGGTTTGATTAGTATATCAGGTCGAGATAGACTTTTGCATAAAAATGGCGCGATGATCATCATCTTTTTAGCCTTCGAGATGTCGGATATGAGTCGTGTGTGCAGTCTGGACAATAGTCCTGTTCTTCAGGCATTGTGTTACTCACCTACAAGAATGGTCTGTGTCACTTCATCATCCTAGGTACTTGTGCTATCCACTCCCTTGTCAGGTAAGCACAGATGTATTTCTATTTTCAGCCTCAAGCACGGCCTGCAGCAGCGCCGGAGTCGGATCTGCAGCGAACATGACAGGTGGGCTCGTGCATAAGGCTGCAAGTGGCTTGTGCACGCGCCCAAGTCCTCGGGTATGGGTGATCTTTGGATGTTGGTTTTCTGCTCGAGCAAATCTTTCAAACAGACTTGTGGTAACCTGGTCCTTTGTGGCGTTTTTGCTTTTTATTCATGGTTAGTTATGCTATGCTTTTTTACCACGTATGGATTGTCAAGTCTGGGATGTAAGAAATATACCAAAACACATTGCCAGTTTGATGCACAAATTATTTTTCTAACAACCTGCAGCAGCAGTATATTCTATTAAAGGAAGGTCTATATACAAGTAAACAATATTTACAAGCAGAAAACAAGAAAGCAATATGTACAAAAAAGGAAGGGGTACAAGAAAGCAATATTTACAGATCCCATACTTTTATCAACCATCGATCATGTCTTGCGCTGCCATTGACATCTTCTCAGTGCCAAGTCTGGCAACTTAGCACCTGGGAAGAGTGCCACGGGCGAGCTTACCCTGGGCACCAAGGCAGGCGGTGTCGCCGCCAATCTCCTCGCTCTTGAGGTTCTCGTTCTTGTTACGGCCAAAGAACTGCTGGCAGATATTGCCAGTGACGGTTCCGCAAGAGCCAGAGATAGTAGCGGTATCGCCGAAGTTCTGGTTGACACCGGCAACGTTGGTCCTGACGTTGGTAGCGCGGAGGCCCTCAATAGTGACGTGACGGGGGCCCCTGGAAGAGTTGTCGGTGCCTGTTGGGAGATGGTCAGTACGGAGATGTTTAGGAGAAGACGTCGAAGGAGTACTTACAGTCACCGCAAGCGCGGTAGACCTTTCCGACGTTGTTGACCGTGTAGTTGCGGATGGTGACACGGCCAGAGCCATTGTGCTGGACGACCTTGTCGTCAGCGTTTTGCGCACCTCCACCGACGATCAGAACGTTGCCGTTGCCGAGCGCGGAGACGGCGTCCTCGCAGACGTCACGGAACCAGACGTTGCGGACAGTGCAGGCGCCCAAGCAGTGAACACCTTCAAGAGCTCTGCCGCCGATAATGACGTTCTCGAGGGTCGCGCCATCCTCGAGGATGAAGACAGCGTTAGCAGAGCCGGTGTCGCCGTTGACGCAAGTAACACCGCGGTCAAACTCCTCGTAGTTGTAGGTCCTGACGGTGTTCCTGGGGATTCTGGTAGGCGTCGAGAGGGCCTGAACAGCGCCATTGCGAGCAGGAATGGGGAACTGCGCGGCGGCGAGACCGGCGAAGAGAGTAGCGGCGAAGACCTTCATGTTGATGATGGAAGATGGTTGCTTGAAAGCGAGTGATGGTCAGGAAGAGACTATTGGTGATGAGGCGAGTGAAGTGAGAAGCTGGGTTGTGATGATGAGATGATGAGATGATGAGATGATGAGAT
>JUDZ01008860.1:0-12502 GCA_000812845.1 Stagonosporopsis tanaceti | reverse complement strand
CCCCCCCCGTCCGCCTCACGGGGGGAACGTTATTACCGTATCCGCGGGCGGCGCGGAAGCGTGGCAGCATCCATGACCGCAGACCGCAGACCGCAGACCGAGGTCCAGAGGTCTAGAAGAGGCCCGTGTGTGTGTGTGTGTAAGTTGTGGCAGGCTAGTTTGACATGCATTATAGAAAGCTAGGAGTGGAAGGCTGTACGCCCCGGTTCTACATGGGTATATCTTTGTCCAGCGCAAGATGATGTGTTTGATGGTCTATGCACATCACCATGAGTGCGATGCATTACGCTGCCTGTTGTGCCACGATGGGAGGCCTGTCCCGATGAAAACGCCTCGCTGATGTTTTGTAAGAGTGAATGAAACGACACGAACATAAAACGCCCACTCGCACCTTCGCTATGCTGGTTGTTGCACTGTGACGCCGAGACACTGACGACGCTATCTGCTCGTCATGTCATGAAAATATATGGTACAGTTGTAAAAAGGGTGTAAATGCATGTATGGCGCCTGTGGCTCTTCGAGAGAACACGAAGGAGTACTGGCTGCCAAGGAGCACATGTTGAACCTGATCGCTCAGTTGTTGATTAGCACCCATCGCTTTTCCTTCTCTGTAGGACCGACCCTTGCCGCGACAATGCTCAGCGTGTTGGTGATGGCTGCCTTGGGGAGCTTCGGGAATGCTTTCTTAAGGGCTTCGATCATGCCGATTTTGGTGAGGTCCTTGCCCTGGATCTCTGCTTTGAATGCGGGTAGCTGATCGTCCGGGACCGTCTTCTTGGGCGCAGCAGTTTTCGCTGCTGTAGAAGGCGTGGGATTAGAGTTGAGCGTGTTCAACAATCCGTTCATCGTCCGCTGCGTCAGTGGCACTCGCGGTGGAGGATTCATAAGGCCACTCGAGGAGGCCTTGTGTGCTGTGGTGGCTGCTGAAGTGTTTGTTTGCCCGGGCGGCGTCCAATAGGACGTTGAGAAGGGGTCAATGGACTGCGGATAAGGATCTACACCAGTATCAGTATGCATAAAGCGAGAGTGTTGTGTGACAACCTACCCAACAAGAATTCCATCTTGAAGTCCTTGAATTCTGTGCAGATAGCACCGGAGTCGTCGTTCAGCACGGACGCACCCCTGCCATCCTCCCAGCAGAGCCCAGTGCTCACAGGCATGAGATCGCCTGAAAGCATTCGCCGCTTCAGCTGCGGATCGTCATCGTCGTCTAAGAAACCGTCTAAGTCATCGTCTCCCTCCTCCTCTAGATCGTCCTCGCCCTCAGAGTCAAGATCTTCTCCTTCCTCTGGCTCCTCCCATTCAGCTTCAGAGTCGTACTCATAATTGGTGTCTTGACGGGTTCGAGAGACCGCATTGCGAGCAAGCCGTCGCGCAGTCGTGTCTGAGTAAGACTTTGTGTATGTACCGTAGTACGGCGGGCGAACATCCTCGCCAAAGTGTAAATACTTCATGGGTATGGCCTTCAGCATATCGAGAGGTTGTTGATCAGCACCGTCATCGTGAGTGAGGTTGATCGGTCGATCCGACGAACCGTGAACTCTCTTGACGACCTCTGCTATAGTGGCTGTCCGTGAGCCTCGTGGTCCGTGTTTCGGCAGTGACACCTTCAGCGTGCTGATGGTGAAAGGTACAAGGCTGGCCTTGTCCTCTCTGCAAAGCTTGTCCAGTCGTGCCCTTGCTGCATTAAGCTTCTCGGTGTCTTCCATGAACGCATTCGTGGGCGCCAGAATGGCGTGCGATGGTAGTGAGAATGGAAGGAAATAACGCTCGTAGTCTGAGTGGGCACTCTTATGGATAAACTTCTGTGGTGAGGGAGGGATTGCGTCAGTAACAGCTCCAGAATTGTCTGATGGTAAGGATATGGGATGGGCAGTAGAGTCTGGGATTGAATCTACCACGGAAAGTTCGGCACTGCCAGCAGTGACTTTGGGCTTCACGAAGAAGGCATTGAGCTTCATCTGTGACTTGACACAAGTTAGCAACTGTCAGGCCCCAGGAAGTGCCAAACTCACTCGCTCTTTCTTCGCTTTCTCCTCCTCCTTTTCGCGCTTCTCTGCCTCCCTCCTAGCCTTCTCTTCTGCCTTTGCTTTGTTCTCGAGCTCCTTCTGCGCAGCCTTTTGTGCCTTCTCGTCGGCCTTGAGCTTGGCTTCAGCCTCCTTCTGTGCAGCTTTGTCCGCTCGAGCTTTCACCTTGACCTCCTTCTCACGAGCTGCGTCGTCCTTCTCTTGTTGGGCCAAGACTCGTCGCTTCTTTCTAGATGGTAGCTGAACACTGCTTGGACTGGCCGCGGTTTGAGTCGAAGATTGGTCTGCAGCAGAACTGCTGAATGTGCTGGGAATAGTTGATTGCATTGGTGACGGCGTCTGGATACTGGACAAGACTGACAACGGAGTCGACGCTTGTGACGAGATAGCTTTGACCGGAGTGGAGGGTTGCGGCTCGGCATCTTCGTGTGGACGTTTCTGAGAGATAGTTGCTGGAGTCGGATCCTCCATGGCGAATTCAATACTGTGTACACGGGTGCGACCAGCAGTTGAATTCTTGGCGATCGACCGAGGCAGTAGGCAATCAGGTGTTGTGGTGAATGGAACGCGTCGAAGAGTGGTTGCGTGGTGAGATGGACGACGCGACGAAAGCCACAACGCGTCCCGCGTGACAGACGCGATTCTTGGCAGGAGGTTGCCTGGCGAGGGGAATCTGGTGCGATTGCCGCAACGTTTGGGCAAGATATAGGCTGGTTGCCTATTTGAGACTGGCGCCTTCCTCATTCACGAACATCAAACTCTCCCGCTACCGTTTCCTCATCAACTTTATTCTCAATCTCGATGTCAGTCTCGAGTCGACACTGATAAAAGTTTGATTACTTTCTGTTGACCCCTCACTAACATCGAGCCACTCACATCTTCAAACACTGCGAGTCTTTCGCTTCAGCATGGACCCCGTTGAAGACCTGCTGTTCGGCGCCGCAGATTCACAGGAATCAGCCAATGAACTGTGGCAAGATGGCTTTGACGATGAGCTGATACTAGACGATGCTGACAGTGAATACGAAACTGATAGCGACCTGCTCGATATCAAACATGAAGTGATTACAGATTCACGACAGTTGCCCAGCGACCCCTTACTCACACCAGCACATGACACGGTCGAGCCACCCGACTATATGCTGATGGAAGACATCAGTGCTTGCTCAACAAATGATGGTGTTCTGGCCATGGACGTCAGCAAAGAGCTACCTCGAGAAAGGTAACATTTCAAGACTGCCGAGATTGGAGCACACACTGACCACAGAATAGGTTTTATGTCATCAATCGCCTCGAAAAGATGCTGGAGAGCATAGTTGACGGTCTGCTCGAAGGATGCGAGACACTGACTTTCACGCTCAAAAGTCGAGCAAATATGTCGAGAAGACGATCAATCGCACCTGGGACGATACCTGCCCCTAGAGTTCGTCAGATCTCGTTTCCAGGAACCACTGCACAAGAAGCGTGGAACTTCAGTTGAGTGACCCCGACTATTGTCGTTCCGAAGCTGACGGGTCATAGCGGTGTTTCTTCGCATCATTGAGCTGGTGCTCGGAGGTCTTGTTGACAACACCATCATGACAAAACGGTTGGCTCTTTGCAAGCTTTGCCCTGCCAGCATACTAAGCATGTGCGACAGTGACTTGTACTACAGACATCCAGACTTGTTCGTCAAGCAGGCAGTCATTGATCGATATGTGGACGATCTTGCATGCACGCTGGGCGTTTCAAGATCTCAGCTTAATGTCGTACGTTATCACATCACTGAGAAAGTTTGATCAGACTGATGACCAAGACTGCTGCTACCAAGGGGCTTGTGGCTGGATGCTTCGTGGTACGCCGCGCAGATGGCACAGAGGTCGACGGTACGGATGACAAAGAGGTATCCAGCCCGATCAGACCTGCGTCATTTCCATTGACGACCGACAGGGCATGCTCATTCCGAAAATTGGAGACTCTGATGAAGTCGACCTTGCACGAGTGCGCTGGATCCTTGTCATCGAGAAAGAAGTAAGAGCGGACGCAGCTTCGCCAACCAATGCTTATAATTTGCAGGCAACCTTCCGATCCCTCATCTGTACGCCACAGTGGTCTGAGCTAAGCAAAAGAGGTTTGATTCTGACTGTGATACATGAAGTCTTCTGGTTGTACCTGTATTGACATCTCTTCCAGGCGAAAGGGTACCCCGATCTAGCTACGCGAATTTTCCTCCGTCAGTTGAACGATTGTGCACCGCATGTGCCAATGTATGTCTTCGTCGACCTAGATCCTGACGGCATTGCTATCATGTCGACGTACAAATACGGCTCGTTTCGCCTCGCCCATGAAGGCATCGCCGCCAAAGATACACAAGCACTAAGCCTACCCAGCATACACTGGCTTGGTGTTAAGAGACAACACATCAGCCTAGCTCCGAAGGAGCAGTATGGCGCAAATACATGCGCCGTACCTGAGCTTCAAGGGCTGATGAGATTAACAGCACGCGACCGGACCAAAGCAGTTCAAATGCTGGATTGGGATATGTGTTCTGAAGCTGGGTCCGAGCAAGAATGGCGGCATGAACTACAAACGATGCTCATGTTGAACGTGAAAGCTGAAATGCAGATACTTGACGAGCTACCAGGTGGCTTGGTTTCATTTCTGTGTCTGGAGCTTGACCAACGGGATAAGGCACAGGTTGGCGCGGCAGAGGGGATTGCCTGCTCAGACGATGGTCTGCTTTTCTAGCTAGGAAGCGAGGAGCCAGCCAATGCATGTCTTACCAACGGTCAAATGAAACACATCAACGTCGAGAAGGTGCCACAAGCGTACATGATAATTTGTGGTTCACTGTGCTGCTTGCATCCAATGACTGCAAGCGGGTGTTGTGGCAGTCTCGCCAAGCCAGGAGCCCGCTTCGCCAGCGCACTCGAACACTCCACATCCACGCTCTGCCTCTGCTGCGCAGCGGCTATGCATTGACCTGCAGCAGCTCCAGCAAATCGTACCTACAATGTCCGAAACTTCGGCGAACACAAAACTAGCTGGCAGCCCCGGTGAGGCGCATTTGCACCCGCACCCGACTACCCCTCTGCCGACCCATACCGCTGGAGTAGCGGACTCGAATGCACTTCCACCAGCATTGACGCCAGCCACCACCACTAGGCACTCAGTAGCCGTGGGCGTGCTCTCCACGCTCTGGGGACACAATTCTGCATCTTTGAACATCGCGATACCGTCCGACGCAACGCAAATTGACACCCATGAGCGACATTACGACCTGGCCACGAGTACAGGCTCGGTACCCAGTACGACCACGACACTGACGAACACATTGCCTCCGTTACAATCCGCTGCGATTCGTGCGCTGAATGCCCCCGCATTTCACACCCAAAGCAAACCCGCAAAGTCTACGTCCAGCAAGACAACCGTCACAAGTCAGCCAGTGGTAGTGCGGACATACTCAGGATCACGTCACACGTCTAGGCCAGGCTCTGGCTTTAACACTCCACGTTCATTCGCAATGAACGGTTATGCCAGCGCCTCTGCGCTATCAGCTGGACTGGCACGCCAGGATGAACAGCTGCCTGCCATCGAGGACTTCTCGTTCTCAGCAATCCTCCGTGCAGTGGACCCAGAGATCAGAGACGCTATCGACGCCATTGCTGAGATCTGTGCTCGAAGTCGATTGAGCCTGGCCGACGAGTATGACGCCCATCTCCCCCCACAAGGTGAGATTACAGGCGCAGGACCTGGTTGGGCTGCCAGCACAGGGGCCCTGGTGGGAGGAGGACGCTTGTCTCGGGTCAATCTAGGGTGGACGGCTGCAGACAACACGCTGATGGCTGTGCCCGAAGCGAGTAGTTCAAACGAACGATTGGCCCAAGAGGGTAAAGGTACGACGGCAGAAGGCAAGAGGAAGAGAAGCCAATCTGCTTATGGCAGCTTGAAGAGTGTCATCAGTGGTGGGAGCAGTGGAAAGAGGAAGTCGCTCGAGAACAATACACTCGAAATGCCTGAATCTAGCAGTTCGAGGCAAGACGAGTCGCGGCAGCCTTCAGGACCAGCATGGACCATCAAAACCGCGTCGCAGACACAGGACCACTCAGCTATCATCCTTGATACCACACCACAAGCTTCCAAACAGCTCGCATTCGACTCTTCTATCCTTCAGGACCTACCGGAGACGGACAGCACATGGGGCTTACGAGCACGAACGGCTGTTGCCCACCAAAGAGCAGCGCATCGCCGTAACTGGTCCTCGACGACCACACCGATCGGCCAGTCTCACCTCAGAGCACGATCGAATACAATTTCTTCTTTGACATCATGGTTACCATGGCCGCGTTCAGCTAGCATAGACCATAACTCGCAACAGGAGCTGACAAAGGCGGAAAGCCGATTGCGTGAGATGCTCCAGACGCATGACATTGGCAAAGGCAAAGCGACGGCGGAAGCCATGTAGAGCTTTGCCTCAAGTAGCTGTAGCTGTACTTGTTCGAACTACATATCGCGTGACGATATACTGGGGCACAAAGGTACATGATTAGCCCAGCCTGTACATGGCATGTACAGCACGCCCTCACCATGACCGACGAATCTGTACTGTATCACGATCTTATGATATGAATAACGAGGTATGATTAATGAAAATGAAACGTTTTTAAACTCTTCACAACTTCTTCCCGAGACTGACCATGCATACTGCCACTAGCCAAAAGGGGTAACTAGCATGCGCCCGCAACGAGCAGTGTGCAGGTGGGGTAGCTCCCCAACCCGACCTCGGAAGCTTGGTTGACGTTACCATTTGCCCATCGTTCCAAAATGAGGATTCGTGTACCGTGAATGTTCTTATTCTCCTACCCGCTAACGATGGAGGACAAGCCCAAGCCTACGTTGGACAATGTCTGCGAGGATGTGCTGCTAATGGTGAGCGACTTCCTGCGTGTGCTATGTCCAGAAGGAGAAGCCCCAATCAAGGTCCTTTCGTGCGTCAGTCGCCGGCTCCGAGAAGTGTTCCGCCCAATTCTTCTCAAATCCTTGTACATCAACCGACCTTTGAGCCAGCTCAACAGTACGCCGGTCGTCTATCGATATGCGCAGAACCTAAAGATTGATATGTTTGGCTCGATGTGGTGGTGGTGCTCAGGACGATATGTATCCAGCAAAGACGCATTGGAGCTTTTTGCGTGCATGCAAAGTATGCCGCATCTGAAGAGATTGGAGGTCAGCATGATGAAGAGGAACCTGGATGTCTTCACAAGTGCCTTCGAAGAGGTTGGAGATGCCCAAACATTCATCCTGCCAGGCATTGAGAGTTTGGTAACTACATCCTCTGCTGCATTCTTAGCTTCCCACTGTCCGAATCTAAGGCACCTCATCGTCGAAGACGCACCCTCATGCATGATCGAGACCTACGTCGATGCATCTGCCCGGTTGAGGCCACTCAATCCTCAGCTCGCTCGATGCCAGTGGACGTTCTCCCAACTCACACACTTCGATATGTCAGCAAACTGGTCTGCCGAGGAGATCGCAACACTTGTACCGTTGTTTCCACGCCTACAATACCTGCATATGCGCAGCGATGCTTTCTGTTACCGCGCTTCCATCGCCGCCATAATGCAACTTTTAGGCAACAATCTGAAGGATCTCGAGATCCTCAAACTCAACAAAGTCGGTAACCTCGATATGGGCTTCCGAGCGGTCTGGAAGCGCAGCATAACAGCATGTGCCACCGAGGCCCAGCGTAGAATATTGTGGTTGAAGAATGAGGCTCAAAGGGTCGAGGCTGAGAATACAGTGGCGCGGTTGGCGTTCACGAATATTGATCGGCTACAGGAGTGCTGGCTTGGTGACGAACGTATTGCACGGCGTCCAACAAGCTGTATTGTGTCTACACCGTTGAGCTGGGTTTGGGAGCGGAGAAGAGAGGATGTCGACGTTTGCAGGCAGCAGTCTGAGTGGAGTGTTTTTCGAGCAGAGAAAGAAGCAGTGGTGGTGTGCAGCGAGGTTTGTATGTGAAGCCTGCTGTCTGAAGTATATCAGCTCTCATGCACTGGCTCCTCCGTAAGAGGCTGTAAGAGATAACATGTTTGCGTCTGTGACGGTATGTATGAACGCTCCTCTTTTTCTCAAGTCTTGTATGTCTGCAGCATACCACCATCTAGAACTATGGCTAGACTCGACGCAACAGCTAATGTTTTCCAAGCATACCGTTACAAAGGTCTCAGTGACGTGGACTACGATTCCATGCAATTCGATTACGACCAACTCGAGTAATGTAACAGCGCCACAGACGTGATTCGGTCCCAAACAGGATGTGTCTGCCACTGAAAGCGCTCACTTTGGTCAAACGACAGTTCACAAGCCAGGCTCGACAACGCCTTACAAGAGCAGAATTCCTAGTTTCCGTCCTGCATATTTTGCAGCCAAGTTCAGCGGCGCAAAATCCGCTACAAGCGCTACGTAATCTCTTCAAGACACACAGCGACTTGATGTTTACTCAACAGACCCGGATCGTCGTGGTTATACTTGTGAGCAAATAGCTTCGGACAAGGCGCTCGTTTGCGTTCTACGTGTCCAAGGCTATCGGCGACACGCGTTCAAGGAGCAGAACCTATTATGCGCATAACTATGAATTTCTACATTCGTGAGGGTCGCACTGGGTTTTCGGTCCAACGGTAGCTCCCTACATTCTTCAGAGCCTCACCTACGTCATCAAGCTCTCGACCCGAGTGACCCCGTACTTCCACTGTGTACTACCATGATGGACCAGAGAGGCGAACAGCATGGTATCGGATAGCAGAAGCAAAGGAAACCCCCAAACAGGAGGTACAACGACAAGTGTTGTTTACTACTAGGCCCAGTTTCAATCTCGATGTTAGTAATGACATACCCCCTCCCCATTCCCTCACACCATCAGCAAAAATCCCCATGACGACCAGCCCATGCACGCGTATCCAAGAATACTCCGACCGGTCATGCACTCGCCTACTCCCGTATCACCTCACCTCAGCGCAAACGTCACTGACAAGCGAAGCAGCAGCCAAGGCTGTACCGCGCTCTAGGTCGTCGCAACGCAGAAACAGTGGGGCCAACGACGTAGCCGCGCTCAGGCGCCTCCTGAACCGTCGCAGTTTTGTGCAACCCTTGGACCACATCTGACGTCGGAGTCCCAGTAACGGGAGCTTTGATGTCAGATACGGGAGGGCGGGAGGCGCATTGCAAACACCAATGGACGGGGTTGGGGGCCGAGTATGGAAACGCGATGCGACACTGGGTTGCAATGTTGGATTGTCGGTGGATGGCACACAACAAACCCTGGTGAGATGCGAGCTACTACAGACGCGAGGCTGCTGAATGCGAGGCGAGACGGGCGGCCGGCAGGCACGGTGACGAGAGGCTCCACTCGTATGCACGTCAGAAGCGGAAGTACTCAAGCGGTGTTCTGTAGAAGCAAGGAGGTTCTTCGACGCGACATACTGCTCGGAAGGCTGGCTGCGAACTGTACACTTTCAGTTGATCCATCGAATCGGGCTTCGAGAGCGCCACGTATCTGTCGCCGCAGATGATCTTAACGTCACAGAGTCTACGCTGTGGCAAACATTATCAGTGGTAGGGCAAACACTATTAACGTGCGACCGAGCCCCTCCTGACCTGGTGAGACTCGTCATTGTGGTCGATGTGCTGTGCCGTTCTGCGATGTGCACAACCAGAGCTGAGTGTTGTGAGAGCCATCACGATGCTCTCGGCCCAGGCGCCGGATATCCAGTACTTTGACGTCGGTTCTCCAGAGAAAAGCGGGGGCTTGTGACGCTCAGTGGGTAAGAAGGATGCTGGGGTGGGTGCAAGTGGCTACTCGAGACGTGGAGATCTACAGATTGACATGTTCTGCACGCGCGGGACGAAGTGTGCGAGGGCCGAGGCTTTTGTGGAGGAAGGATTTAAGATCTATTGATCTAGAAGGTCGAGACGAAACATGGGCCTTACGAGTATCGAGGATCTGGGGCGCATCTGCATGTTGCAAGAATACGAGGATATTCGACTGCAAGGTGAAGATCAACAGCATGCGCGTCACGAAAGGCGAGTGGGCTGGTGGAAACAACCGCAGCTAAGAGGAGATGCGCTCGCTCGCCGCTCTTGTTTCACCAAGACTGCAAAATCGCATGCGCATCTCGGTTGAAATGCAGAATCTGAAAAATCTGTAATCATAGAAAATTCCAACATAGGTAGGGCGAATACAACCAGGCCTCAGCACAGTGGCCTGTACATTCTGCTATTGCTCAGTGGCTGGCCATCAATTCGTCGTGTGTCGCACCTGGAATTGCATGACATCGTTCCTCGTATCACGAACAAGTCGTCGTACCTGCGTCTTGTGGACGTTCAGCTAGAAAGGCGTCCTCGACGTGAGGCTGAACACGACGGCATGCTGCCGCACAGCGTCACTATTGACGTGGTTAGGGCAAAACATGTCTCTCGAGACGAAAATGGTGGGACCCCATGAGCGCAACGGCTGCTGCCCTGCATGAGACGAACGGTCGATCTAGCCTACTCGAGATAAGCGGAGAGTTGATCATGTCTACATACGGCAGCTATGACGTCGTAGTGGCCCTCCCTCGCAAGCCCACAAGGCACACGACAAGGGGCATTTTGGAAAGTCCCGTCTCTGGTGAGATTCCGCATTTCTGGGTCTTTGCCGCTGTATGGCCCTTCGTCGAGTCGAATTGCTGAGAGGAGGTCTGACGTCGCGTGCGTATTTGTGATTGTCGCAGTCGCAGGAACAGTGGCGCGGCACACCAGAAAGCTAGGTGGCAGCAAGTGCGTCATAGGCAACGCTCTGCAAACAACAGTCACTGCTAAACACCGAAATGACTTCACGATACACCAGCTGGCGGTTACCGTGGTATCTCTTGAGTCCCCACCCAGGACTCTCAATTTCGGTCTCAGACAAGGTTGTTAACCAGAACTTCCCCGAGGATGTGTTCTTCGCTGTAAAGCTAGGTATCAGCAGGCCAATGACGCCAATGAGCGCATGCGGTCTGTGCTAGACCAGCTGCCAGTGGACAGGATGCGAAAGCCTGAGGTCTAGTGCATTTTGCATTCGAGACCCTGAATGCACGCACGGTCAGGGGCCGTCACTGGTGACGTGGAGAATGGCGTCAAGATTCACACCTATAAGTGCGATTCCAACGTGCTTAATCGCGTCGAAATTGAGCCTCAAGATCGTAACGAGGTGATTGGATGTTTCGTGACCCCGAAAGCGTTTATGTTCGCACGAAAAAAGTAGGACCCTGTAGATCTCTCACGGCAAGCCTCGACCCAGGGTGGGTCAGTCTGTGCTGATATTGATGTTGATCACTTACTCAGTGCGGTGATGACCGGCTGCGGTGGAGGGAAGCCTGGTTGTTGTGCCGCTGCTACCTGCTAAAGTGGCCGTGGTGAGAAGGGTTTCTATATAACTGCGGCCCTCTTGCTCCCATCGAGATCACAATCAAGCCATATCAACTCTTCGATCGAGCCTCAAAGCTAAAACCAACTACACTTCTTCTCACTTCAACCCAAGACAACTGTCCACCACAACATACAAAATGTCTTCCGCCGCTGCATCCGTCTATGTCACCGAGAACTACTCCGAGCCGATGAGTGCTCAGCACAACTTCATCAACAACTTTGACCTGGACCACCCCGAGCAGGCTATGTCTGCGTACCAGAGGTATGTTCTTTGTTAAGGCTATAATACCCCGACGAATCTCTAACAATCATCAGGATCATGCACGAACACACCAAGCGTCAATTGAGCACTGCTACCGACTCTGCTCGTCGACGAACAGGCATGGCTCAGTCGGGAGACTCTGAGCGGGCCGAGTCTGTTTCCTCTTCCGACTCGTGAAGCCATCACGACTTCTACTTTGCTTGCCTTTGCGAATTTAGCGAGAGGCTGATCAGGCATCGACCTCAACATTCATCCTTCTACACATTTCCATCGCCATGATGGTTTGGCATTTGCACGGCGTTTAGGTTATGACGATATTAGATGATGCCATAGTGTTTAGTCAAACGTTTGGCGGATGCCAACGAATTGAGGCACCATTGCGCTATTAGGCGTTCTTCTCCAACCAATAACATCCACATATTGTATCCACAACCTACCCTCTCTTGTGACCGTGACTCCACTATATCTCTGAAATTCAATCTTCCACATATCCGTTGTTTGTTCTTGGTTTTCTATCCGCGTCGGCCCTTCTTCAACGGGCACATTCAAGGATGCGGATCAGCAATGCTCTCCGCTCACAACAAACTCACAATAATGCAGATCTAGGCAGATCAACAATACACCCCGCTCACAAGATCCGCTCACAAGATCCGCTCACAAGATCCTCGCGCATCTCAACATGTGTTTTCGACCACGCATTTCCATCCATCCGGCCTCATCCCGGCGCAGGGTCCTCGCCTGCCATCTGCGCTAGGCTAGTGCATATCTACAAACCTCGAGGTTT
>JUDZ01008859.1:0-12494 GCA_000812845.1 Stagonosporopsis tanaceti | reverse complement strand
TCGATTCCCCGTCGGAGAGATACGATTCTTTTTGCGTCTCTGAGATGGTGGTGGTGGTTGAGGTGGTGGTCTGCATCTTTGCTTTGTTGTGTGGAGCCGAGGCCTGCCAGCGCTCCACGCTAGATATCAGCTTTGAACGGTACCCATTCGGAGAGTTGCATTCTTTTTGCATATTATTTTGCTTTGCTCGGGAGGAGTTGGCGTGGACTGATGTTCAAGTATAGTGATGGCCACTGTGACGCTGCGCTTGAGACTTGTTCCGTTTTGGTATCACTGATTCGATGCTCACTCGAAGAACAGTTTCATCTGGAACTTGATAGTCGATTTTCCTTGGCCATGATGTTCTGGTTCGCTGTGACGACGTTGGGTGGGTGAGTGTTGTGTGGTGCTGGTAGTAAGATCCGTCCTCGATGTGCACCTCGGCTTTGCTAGCTAGTTCATCCGCTTGAGTCGTCACAGTTACTGTGCATGACATCAGTATCTGGAGTTACGAAGTCTGTAGCGAGAAGAGGGGCAGTTCAGCGTTCATTGTCATTGCGGGTCCTCAGAAATGTTGTGACGCGGATGATCACAAGACGAACATTCCTGCAGGCGAACATATGCATTACCATGCTACTATCCACGAACGCCGCTTGAAATGCTTCAGTCGCTAAAATATGTAAGATGAAGGAATCGCCACGCATCTCTGTCATGGCGCATGCTTCTGAGTATGGTTTGTATAGCCATTGTTAAGCCTGATACTCGTCCACTCAACCAACCTGTTTCCGCAGCCTGGCACCCGCCCAGAGGACCGGCGCGAAGTGTTTCGCCATATTGAACCCAAACAGCGAAACGAACCACAGTATTGTAGCTATTGCGACGGGTACAAGGAGAAGCTCGGTGTGATGTAGGAATGGCAGCGCGTTGTAGCCAAGGAATGTGATGATGAAGTAGTAGGTAAGCGCGAAGACGTAGAGCGTGTTTCCAAGAAGGAGAGAGACCCTGTTGATACCGTGTTAGCGACCGCTTGTTTCGATGTGGGTTTGTGCATTTACCAATGATTCGTGCCTACCAGCGGCATGCACAGGAACTGCACAACGTAGAGAAAAGCCCAGACCGGCACGAAGGCACGTATCGACACGTCCCAGCAATATCCAAACTCCAACTCTTCCTTGCTCTCGCCGTCACTCAGGTTGTACAGGCCTCGTCTCCGCCCGGGCAACAATGAGTTTCCTGGCCCTAACAAACGGCCAACCAGAAAGTAGAACAGTGTCGCTGTGACGAGCGACAGCAGGAGGAAGTGTACGAATATGAAGACGAGCGTGATATGCAGCGTTTGTGTGAAGCCGTCAGCGTATGCGAACCCCCAGGCGAGGGATGTCAGTGTGAGGAAGAACGAGAGGAGGTAGGTGAATGATGGGTCTGGGCGATGATATGTCTTGGTGGTTTGTTTCTGCGTGTGTCAGCCTTTGCAACACTTCAAGCGTTATGCAGAAGTCTTACATGGTAGTATATCTGCCTGAAAACCTTCTTGGGTGCAATAATCAAGCTCATGATCTCCCATATGGCCATCTCGAAGTCCATCTGTGGAAATTTGAACAGACGCTTGAAGAAGCGTGGCATGCGGACCTCATTCCGCCGTGTCGATGGTGTTGATCCGAAATTTGAGGGCCCGCCATTTGGTCGTGGGAGCTGTATTTGAGGATTCATTGTGTATGCGCCTGTCAAGGTCCAGTCGCGCCAGGTAGCTGTAAAGGAAGGTATATGTCTATTCAAGACTGAAGACGCTCGAAGACGCTTTCACGTCTATATCTATGCGACTCGAAATATGTATTCGAGCACACTAAAGCTACCGGAAGTGTCAACGTTCAGAATGAGAGCGCAATGTTGTTCTGTGCCTGACGATGACATCGCTGCTACGACCAGCCACTGCCAAGCCAAAGCGCGCTTCAAGCCGGCCGAACGTGAGCAACCTTTGCTCCTCATCTTCGGCGTACAACCACCTCCGCGACACCGCGTAGCACCACGTCAGCTTCGCACATCTCAACGCAGCCTCTACGGCCTCTAAGACAGCGACCGACTGTCGCGACACATACTACTGCTGTTCCCGCTTGCGCGCGACGCCTAGCCGCTCCTTTCTGGCGACACTCACGCGACAAAGAGCTTATTGTCTGCGACATAGCTCCTTCGCGCGACTCACGCCCTAGCATCATTCGTCGCTTTCTGCGGTTGAATCTAATAGACCACAATAGTTCTCTCCAATTCCTCGTCAGATCACAGCCATGGCCGACGACGCAGAGCTTGCCTTCCTCCGGTCGCAGGAGCAAGAATACGATCCTGCTGCGCCTTGGCCTGCAGCTGACGACCAGCCGACTGCTGACGATGAAGAGTACGATCCTGCCGGCAACACAGACATCGCCGGGGAGCCTGTTCAGTCCGAGCAGTCAGCATCACCAACAAAGTCACCTCCCTCAGCTGACAACCAGGGTGAGAACGGCTTGAAACCCGTTTCTGCGGACACATCTGCTGCGCCTACACCAGCAAAGCAGCCGCGCACCATTGGTGGGTTCGTTGATGAGAGCGAGGATGAGGAAGAGGAGCCTGTTGCGGCGTCGAAGATGGCAGCCCCTGCATTACTGCGCGCCTTTGAGGATGCAGAGACTCCGCAGCGTTCAGTTACAAACACTCCAAACAATACACTTCCCACACCAGATGTACAGTTACATAGTGCACAAGATCAGGGTGCTTCATCCGTCTCTGCTTCTGTCGCTGTCAATGAGTCTGCTCCCTCTATTGCTTCTGTTCCAGTCAATGGCACTACGCCTGTTCCAGACGCTACTAAGTCAGCAGGTCCTCTGACTGTCGAACCTGCTCGCCAGGCGACTGCTTCCGTTACCCCTGCTCCTATTTCTGCTTCTTTGCCCAAGGCTCGTCTTCCTCAGGATCGCATTGGCATACTCAACGACCGCATCCAAGAAGACCCACGAGGTGACATCGAGGCATGGCTGAGTCTTATTGAAGAGCAACGCAAGCGACACAAGTACGATGAGGCACGCGACGTCTACAACCGCTTCTTAGAGCAATTTCCCACAGCGGTACGCATCAAAGAATTGAAGGCAAATGCCAGCTGCTGACTAGTTTAGGGCGAGATATGGGTTGACTACATCAACTTCGAGACGGAGCTGGACGAGCTTCCAAGAGTGGAGCAGCTGTTCGCCAATGCAGTGCCAAATGGTGCTTACGTTCCTGTATTCCAATGCTACATCGATTTCGTTCGCCGCCGATTCAACCTTACAAATGACACAGGTGGCAAAAGTCGAGAGACAATTGTCGCAGCATACGAGTTCGTGCTGGGTCAAGTAGGCATTGATGTTGATGCTGGCAAGCTTTGGCTTGATTACATTGAACTGCAAAAATCCGCTCCAGGCGTCCTCGGCGGCACGAACTGGCAGGACATGCAGAAGATGGATACTTTGCGGAAATTGTATCAGAGGGCAGTTTCCATTCCTACTGGAGCAACTCTGGAAATTTGGCGTGACTACGACCGATTCGAAATGGGTCTCAACAAGGTTACGGTAAAGCACCAAACCCGACATGAGTTTTGAAGCACGACACTGACATCGTTCTAGGGCCGTAAGAACCTCCAGGAGAAGTCCCCATCCTACATGACTGCACGAAGCGCCATCAATGTTCTCGACAACAACATCACACGAGGTCTCGACAAGACCACATTGCCAAAGCTGCCGCCCGCACCAGGATTCGATGGCCACGACCATTTTATGAACCAGGTGAAACTCTGGAAGCAATGGATACAGTGGGAGAAGAGTGATCCGCTCGAATGTGCAGTCGATGACCGTGCCCTGTACAACAAGCGTGTTCTGCACATCTATAAGAGTGCGCTAAGGTCACTCCGCTTCTGGCCAGAGCTTTGGTACGAAGCATCTGAATGGAGCTACGAGAATGGCTTACCTGATGAGGGAGAGAAGTTCTTGGATGATGGTATCAAGGCCAACCCAGAAAGCTGTCTCTTGGCCTTCAGGAAAGGGAATCAAGTCGAGCTCAGCACTGGATTCGAGGAGGGACAGGCAGGCATCGTCGCCAAAGGCAACGCTGTCAAGAAGCCCTACATGGACTTGCTGGATACACTCTATGATCTCACTGCAAAGACGAAGAAACGTGAAGAGCACTCGATCGCTCGTGCAAGGGAGGCTTTTGACGCCCAGAAAGCCGCTGACGATGCAGCTCGAGCCATCGCCCAGAACAACTCCGAAGATGCAGACGAGGATGCTGAGGCCGAGACGCTAAAGAGGGCTCAAGAGAAAGAGGCTGCTTTCAACATGCAAATGCATGCTATCTCAGCGGGATATAACGCACAGACCCTTACGCTCAAGAAGACACTGACATTTGCTTGGGTTGCCTTGATGCAGGCAATTAGACGTGTACAGGGCAAGGGTGGAAACAATTCTGAAGTCGCTGGCTTCCGTGGTATCTTCACAGAGGCCCGCAGGAAAGGCAAATTGCTCAGTGATGCATACGTTGCCAGCGCACAAATTGAACACCACTGTTACCAGGATCCAGCTGCTGGCAAGATTTTCGAGCGTGGTATGAAATTGTTTCCTGAGGATGAGCACTTTGCACTTGAATACATCAAGCACCTTATCAAGCTCAACGATTCTACTAGTAAGTCTAAGCACGTCCCCAGCGATCATCCTTTGCTGATGCTCTCAGATGCGCGAGCTGTCTTTGAGACAATAGTAGGCAAGCTGACAGCGAAGCCTGAGAACGTTCCAAGAACCAAGCCTTTGTTCTTGTTCTTCCATGAGTACGAAGCGCACTTTGGCGAGTTGGCTCAAATCACGAAAATGGAGCAGCGCATGGCTACACTCTTCCCTGAAGACCCACAGTTGCAACGTTTCTCGCGACGATTTGCGAGCCCGACGTTCGATCCCACAACAGTGCGCCCAATCATCTCACCCAGGACACAGATGAAGCCAGTGATGCCGACAATGCCCTCCGTCATGCCTTCCATCGAGGAGGCCATGCCCGTCGCGCCTCCAGTGCAGGCGCAAGAACCACACATCGCGTCACCAGCACAGAACATTCTGAATTCTCCACGCCTTACCCATCTCCCAGTCGCTACGCACTCGCCCAAACGACCCCTGGAGGATGCTGATGAAAGCGTGCAGCCTCGCAAGCTCGCTCGCGGCGAGTCGCCACTCAAGGGTGCTGCGGGACGTCGCCTCGATGCTGCACGACGTAATATGGCCGCTAGCGGCAGCACACCGATCGGACTGCCCCCAGGCCCAACTCCTTTGCCACGAGAGATCAACTTCCTGCTTGGCATCATCCCAGCTGCGCATACCTACCGCGAGACACGCTTCAAGCCTGAAGGCCTGGTCAACATCTTGCGCAATATCGCCGCGATCCCAATCCCTACGTTGCCAGGTCACGCTCAAGGGCAGTCCGCGCCACGATGGGGTACCACAGCGACAACGGCACAGCAACTGCAGAGCATACAAGAGAAGTACGGCAACCCCGGTCCTCAAGGACTTGTTTGGCCGCAGTAGACTGGCCGGGGTACTATCTCTTTCACATTGTGTCGCCCAGCCGAGTCGGCTCGCACAGGCTGCAATGTACAGTCGCTGCCGAAGGCCTAGCTGGACGAGGGTAGTCCATATTATCAAAGTTTCAACACGGCCATTCACCATCTCCCACCGGCAGACGATATTTACAACAAAGCTACGATTGAAACGACGTCGTCGTCAAGGCGATTGTCATTGACTATGAGCAGGTCTGCAATAATCTCATACACTCCATTTATTGCATGCGCCTCCCGGAATGCCCTCTTTTTGTAAGCAGGCGTCTCACATCGCTCACATCGTTGATCTGGGAAGCGGCCATGAACGTTGGAGGTAGTCTGCAGTTATGGCGTTGAAAATTTTAGCAATTGGTCTCCTCGCGACTGCGAGAATGTCTATGAGAAAATCTGGCACGGCTTGACGTTGCTCCACGCAAGACATAAATTCAGATATCCCCGAACGAATCAAATCTCACGTTTCATCACTCCGAACGCGTTCCTCCGTGATGCTGCCCCAAAGTCATCTGTCTCCCTCCAAATCATCTACTGACCCTTGATCCCTGACCCCCTGCTCATCAGCCCCTTCCCACCGAACAAAAAAACGACAAAGCACATCAATGTCTTTACCAACTCATGCAAACATCCTACACTCGTGTCACACAGCCATCACACATCCATCTCGCGTCGTGCGCCCCACCCTCCGCATCGCCGATCATTGGCCCACGTCCGTCGCCACAAGCGAGCTTTGTTCCAACCTCGCACCATCCGTCTGACACCATGCCTGAACTTCCTTATCCCCTGCTCAGATGCCTTATCGAAACGGGTCCGCACAACGCGAGAGATGTTGTGTAAGAAGGATGAGTGACAGGTTAAGGGACCGAGGTGCCGGGCGTTGTGTGATGCAATGCGCTGAGTATTGACGCGCGTAAGAAAGGAAGAAGGCTGCCGGGGAGGCTGCCGCTGAAAGCGCTGAGTTGGGATTGAGGGGTGGAGTGTAAGAGATATGGGTTCCGGAGTGTTTTAGGTGGCTGTGAACTCGTACCTCGTTACTTTTCGCTTGCTGCAGATGATTTTGGTGCAAGAGCTAGACCTGGTGGTGCTGGGGTATGACGATATGGCGTGGCCGCCGAAGGCCTTAAGCAGGCGCCGTACTTCTCCTGGATCCTGGCCGTATCTGGAGGACAGACGGAAGTCTCGGTGTGTTGGAAGGTTGGCTTGCGGTGTTTGCTTGTGCGTAATCCATGAGGATCAGTAGCTCGCATGCCGGGTGTGCCAATGCCCTTCCTATTGAGCTTCACATCGGACCATGGCCACACTCGATGTCAGACCTATATCCTGACGTTGTGAATTACTCTCCATACACTGCTACAGCAGTTCCGTCCGTAGTTCTGAGCTTGGTGTTTGTCCCGGGCCTTGCGTCAAGCCTGTCTGTCTCTCTGTCGTCTTGACTTTTGACCGCGCCTCAATCTCACCTCCGCAAGAACCTCTCTCTTTCTCTCTCTCTCAGTACAGTCCTCATCACCGGGAAGACCTCTCTCTCACCAGCCTCACACTGTGGAGAGCCACACTAGCCGCCTAGCGCAGATCAGTGTTGACCCTGAGGGCATATAAACAGCTTCTACGAGGCCTCCAAGCTGTCTTTCTCCACCTCACAACTACTCTCTACTTCTCCAGTTAGCAACTTGGTGACTGGTCCATCGCAACAGCATTCCCCTGCAACGCCACTTCAACGCCAACGCCTTCGTCATCAGCATCCACACGAGCAGGCTCGACAAGCTCCACTGCAGGTAGCACGCCTGTGCACCTCCGCTCAAGTCTTCAAGGTATGTACACTCGTCCATAGTACGTCCAAATGCTGTGCAGCCTGCACATTGGCAGCGACCGGCTCACGTGCTTGTCCCCCGCACACTGCTTTCGGTCGTCGCCATGGTGTCCATGCGCGCTTACCTGGTGTGTTTTGACGCCACCGCACATGCCCCACTGATTTGATCTTTCGAGCTCCCCCTCCATCACCTCACCTCGACCACCGTTTCTAACGCATCGCATCACCGTTTCGACACTCCGTTTTGGTACGCTGCGCTCACATAGCTTACCCTGTTCTCATTTTGGACTGCCTTTTCCCATTTGAGCACATAGGTATCCAGCTCATTCTTTCGAACATTCTCACTGACCAAACCTAGACCGCTCAGCGGCGCATACGCAAACGCATTCACGTTCGGCCAATCCACCGGCTCACAGGTGTGAGACCAAGGTACGTCACCTGTTGCAGCTTCAGCCAGTCACAGTGAGCTCTCCTTGTCGTGGGAACGGCTCTTCGCAGCGCGGAAGCGGTCAAACGGCTTCCTGCATGCGCGTTGTAACATCACGACCAATCATACTCAGCGCTGACTGGTCACAGAGCTCGCCATGGCTGGCCCGGCGAAGCAAAATGCTCAGAAGCAGAAGCAGAAGCAGCCGCAGCAGCAGCCGCCGTCTCGATCTGCCGACAACTCTTCCGCATCGCGCGATCCTACGCAGCGCTCCATCAACAAGTTCGACGGCAACAAGGATCCCCATGGCCACGGAAAGGGCGTCCTGGATTACACCAGGCCTAACGATATGAAGAACATTTCTGAGTTCCTTGGTATGAGTGGCTGGTACACAGCTCGTGGAGTAAGTTCAAACGCCCCATCCAGCCCGCATGCGCACGTATGCAAACGACCGCTTGGGCCGTACCATGCACATGTCCAGTATCAGTGGCGTCGGTCTTGTATGGCACGGATGCAGAGCATAAATACCCTGCCTCCGCCCATCATTGCTCCTCCTTCGTCTCACATTCCTACCACTGTCTATCTCACATCCCTGTACTTCCTACTTGTTCACACTCTCTACCATTGTACATCCACTCATACTCTTGAATCTTTCTCTCCCCTTCATCATCATGCCTCCCCCCGGAGTCCTCCCCATGTATCAGGACGTCTATTCCTATCGCCCTCGGCACAACAACATGATCTTTGACTCACATTCTTCCCAGCTCTCCATTCCATCTTCTCTGCCTCAGCGTCCAAAGAAGTTCAACTCGTACGGCAAAGAGACCACGATTATGCTCAACACGTTCAACGTCATCAAGCCTCCCAGCACCATCGTCCACCAGTATGATGTCTCGTACGCCGGCGACTCCAAGGACTATACCAAGCGCAAGCTTCTCCAGAAGATTTGGAACTCTCAGGCAGTCAAGGCTGAACTCGGCGAGCCCGCTAACCTTTGGGTGTGGGATGGGCACAAGCTGGCTTGGTGAGTACATCTCACTCCTCCATATGTTCGTTTCTAACATAGCATACACAGGTCTGGTAAGCGCCTTGCTCGTGATGACAGCCGCATTACTGTCGATCTCGATGCCGAGGAAGGTAGGCAGCCTGGTGCTCGCACCAACAAGCACACTGTGCAACTCCGATGGACCCGTCAGGTCGACTTCAGCGGCCTTGGCGCCTTCTTGTCCGGCCAGGCTTCGTGGTCGCCCGAGTGCATTGATACTGTCAACTTCCTTGATCATCTTATGCGAGAGTGGCCATCTCAGCGTTACACACAGATCAAGAAGTCGTTCTTTCAGCGTGGTGAACAGCGTTTCGATCTTGGCGGCGGTGTCGAGGCCTTCAAGGGCGTCTTCGCCTCTCTTCGTCCAGTTCTTGACGACAAGTTCGTCAAGAACCTCTCGGTCAACGTCGACGTCGCGAACGGCACTTTTTGGCGTTCTCAGGAGCTGACCCGAGTAAGTCCAGCCCGTCATTATTCCCAGAACGTTGCTAATGTCCTCTAGGCTGTCAGCCAGGTATTCAACTGTGGTCCTCCGCAGATCGCAGCCCGCTTCAAGGAGGCTCAGAAGAACTGGAGGCAATCCATGATGCGAAAGGACTTTGGTGCCTTCAAGAAGATCGGTGTTTCATCAACGCACACTACCCCTCATGTGCAGTGGACGATCGATGAAATCTACTCCAAGGACGCCACCCAGACGATATTTTCCGACCCTGATGACCGCCGTCCTGGTGTCACAGATAACCAGAAGAAGCAGATCTCGGTCGCACAGTACTTCAAGAAGAAGTACAACATCAACGTCACCCTGGGCGTTCCAGTCGTGAAGATGACCAAGAAGATTCGAGGCTCGCACGTGTACCTGCCCATGGATGTCTTGCAGATCGATGCAAACCAGCGCTACAATACCAAGTTGAGCGATGTACAAACCTCTAACATGATAAAGTTCGCCGTCACCCTTCCAAAGGATCGCTGGGCTGCTGTTCAGCAGGGCGTTCGCCTTCTGAACTGGGCCAATGATCCGTATCTCAAGCACTATGGTCTCCAGATCTCGCCCAAGTGAGTTCCTCCCCCACTTGTTCTATACTTGTGCTGACAGCATATAGCGCTTCGAAGGTCAAGGCTCGCATCCTACCTCCCCCGAACGTTCAGTTTGGTGCTGGCTCCAAGGAACCCACCATCAAGCCGCAAGACATGACCGCGGGTCGATGGCGTCTCGATGGACGTAAGTTCGCCATGAACAACCAGCAGCGCCCTATCAAGGGTTGGGGTGTCTGTGTCATCGGAGGTAGAAACGCACCTCCCCAGCAGGCAGTCGAGCAGTTTGTCCAGAAGTTCATCCAGATTTACGAGAGCCATGGTGGAGTCTTTGCCGCACACCCTCAACATGGAAAGAAGCCTTGGATGGGCATGGGCAACCTCGCTGATGGAGGCGAGATGGGTAAGTCACGTCGCTCTAGCGTCCCGTGTGGTCTGCCACCTTGCTAACAGCCTGTAGTCGCCAAGGCCTGGAACCAGACTGGTAACCGATACAACGCGCCGCCTAGCTTCATGGTTTTCATCGTGAACGACCGTAACGTTGACGTGTATCGCCGCATCAAGAAGTCCTGCGATATCCGCTTTGGTATCCCTTCACAGGTCATGCAGTCCAAGCATGTCTTGTCTGCATCACCGCAGTACATCTCCAACGTCTGCATGAAGGTCAACGCCAAGATGGGTGGTGCTACCTCTGTCGCGAAGAGCAATCTCAGTGAGTATTCACTCTTCTATCCACAAAGACCGGTTTACTGACAACTCCAGTCCCCAAGCTCAACCCTAAGTTCGCTTCAACTCCCACTATGGTTGTTGGTGCGGATGTTTCCCACCCTGCTCCTGGGGCTGGATCTGAACTGGCTGCATCTTTCGCCGCCATCACTGTCTCAAACGATCCCTTCTTCGCGAAGTACTGGGCAGACGTGCAGACCAACGGTAACCGTGTCGAGATGATCACGACCTCCAACATCCACGACCACTTCGGCCCTATGGCGAAGAACTGGATGCAGCGTCTTGGTCAAGGTAGGGCGCCTGAGCGCGTTCTTTACATTCGCGATGGTGTCTCAGAGTGTGTATACCCTAGATTCTTACTTTGGACCTCCGCTAACCTTACGCAGGGGTCAGTACGCTGCCGTCCTGGAGGAGGAAGTCCGTGACATGAGGACCTTCTTCAGCCAGCTCGGTGGCACAGTGCCGAAGTTCACTGTCGTTATCGCAGGCAAGCGCCACCACGTTCGGTTCTTCCCTGAGCCTGGAAAGGGAGATCGCAACGGCAACCCACTCCCTGGCACCCTAGTCGAGACTGGCTGCACCCACCCTTTTGAGTTCGACTTCTACTTGTGCTCACACGTGGCTATCAAGGGCACTGCTCGTCCTATTCACTACCACTGCATCCTCAACGAGGGTGAGTGGCAGGCTGCCGAGCTTCAGCAGTTTATCTTCGAGCACTCCTACCACTACGTTCGATCGACCACGCCGGTCTCGCTTCACCCAGCGGTTTACTACGCCCACTTGGCTGCTGATCGTGCGCGTGCTCACCTCAACGACAGCCCGGTCTCGTCAGGCAAGAAGGAATCGCACGCCGAGCGTACTTCTGACACTGGTAGTTCCAACCGCAACGTCGAGGTTCCTCCGCTCATGCCTCTGCTGAACGTTCGCGGTCTCAAGGACGTCATGTGGTACATCTGAGGTAGTTCTCGGGCACTTGGACAGGTTGGTGATGTTCTGAGACTGCTCTTAACGCCTCGGCGGTTCTGTTCTGGAGCAAAACGACGGATGGTCTGGAAAGTAACGGTGGCAATGGTTTATCTGAATGCTACTACTCATGTGGAACTTTGGCAACACATGATTTACAAGCAGATGAATGGGTGGTTTAAGGATTCGAGTTTGCTTCTACATAGCGATAGTTCGATGACAGTATTGTCAGCAGCTTTCGAAACGGCAAACCGTTCTATAAGTGGAGGAGGTCGATCGCTAGATAGCTCGACCAATTGCTTCTTCCACACTCTACATCCTTTGACCAACGTGATGTGTGCAACGGCTTTCCGTTGTCAGTTGTCGCCGCACTGTAAGGCCTTCGAGAAGAGCGTCGCCTTCACATCTCTCCGTATGGTTTTGAGTAGATACTGCCGTGTCCTCGGGATTTGTTCCACTTGTAGGTAGCAAACACAGGATGTAGGTTTCTCCAAAGTCCCTGCATGACGTCCGGAGCCTAGCTTCATGCGCACAGGTCTTACTCTGAAGGCTCGCATCACGCAACAGTGGCCGTTGTGTTGCTATCCAGCTTGAGCTCACACAACTGGCCCTCGTGACCGCGTACTTTAACGAGTGGTACAAGAGAAGACTGCTCAAGCAAGCATTGTAAACAGCGGAAGGCAATGATGGCGAAGCGGATTTGGAGGCACACCCGCGGAGGACTTGGGGCATGGTGACTGAAGTGGAACTCATACTCAGTATCAACAGTAGATATCTACATCTCCAAGCCATCACAACATATCCTTTGCGCCTTGCAAAAGACTCCTGTCCTTAACCACAATCCGCACAACGCCACCTCGACCTTCCGCTTTCATCTGCTCTTCCACCTCACGCCCCCCACCCACCTTACCCACCCCTCTAC
>JUDZ01008858.1:0-12494 GCA_000812845.1 Stagonosporopsis tanaceti | reverse complement strand
CCCCCCACCCTCCCTCGAACTCCCCAACCTCAGACTCCTAAATTTGACACCCCAACAGAAGGCCTCAACCCCAGCATCGCCGTGGATCCCAAAATGTCTTTCCCAGAAAGCCGCCGCGTAGGCGGCGGCATTAAATACCACGCCTGCAAGATCCTAGCGCACCGCGCCACGCTCTCATGGGCAGAAACTAACAAGCCTTCTTTCAACATCATCACCCTGCACCCGTCGTTCGTCTTCGGCCGCAACATAGCCCAGACCAGCGCCTCGGCACTGGACGGCACAAACGCCATGCTCTGGTTCTCGCTCACCTCGCCGCGGCCCATGATTCCCAGCTCAGGCGTGGACGTGCGGGACGTGGCTGTTGCGCACATCAAGGCGCTTACTGTGGGTGTCCATGGGACAGGGGAGGTGGAGGAGTTTTTGCTGTCTGCGACCGAGAAGGAGGGCTGGACGTGGGGCCGGATTGTGGAGTTTGTGAAGCAGAAGTATCCCGCTGTACCTGTCAAATTGAAGGGTCCATTTGGGGAGCCGCCGAGCGTGGGTTCGAGCAAGGCCAGGGAGGTGTTGGGCGTGCAGTGGAGGGGGATGGAGGATACGGTCAGTTCCTTTTTGGACCAGCATTTGGAGCTTAGGAGTCAGCTTTGAGGTTGCGCTTGGGACTGTAGGAGATACGACTAATTTTCCCTGAATCAAAAAAAAAGTTGTGTTGTGAGGACATGCTTCGAGAGTCGAACTCGAGCCAATTGCTTGGAAGGCAATTAAGATACCGCTTCACCAAGAAAGCAGAAATGGAGGTGGCGTAGGTTGGCAGAGATTGTATGCTCCTCAGCACAGCGCCTTTCAGGACGCCAGTCGTGCAGCTCTTCCCACACTGCCCGTCTCGAACAACTCCACCAACCCCGCTCCAACGCACTCTTCCAGGACCCACTCGAAACGCATACCATAGAATTGCTTCCACTTCTTTGTCCTCCCAGGTAGCACACCCACAAATTCGCGCCTTGCTTTCTTCCTTTCTTCCCGCTCTGCACTCCCTGTCCCTGTAACGCCGCCATCCCAACGCTCCCTCAGCACGTCAAGAGGCGCAGCTTTGAACTTACTTTTTTTCAAGATAGCCAACAAGTGGTTTCGGGCGTCTACGAGCAGCTTAATGTGTGTGCCCATATGCGGCAGTGAGAAGGTGAAGGAGCCTGTTGCGGGAGCGCGAGAGGAGAGTGATGTACCACCATGCATGTGCTGCGTTGCGTGCTGACCGCCCACTGCCTCCAGCGAGCCGGCTGCATGACGGGAACCAGACGAGGAGATTGCGGAAAGAGAGGCAGCGCCTGGTGAGGCGAAGAATGCCGAGGCGGTTGTGGTGAGGATGGAAGTCGAGGTCAGGAAGCCGGTGCCGGTAAGTACGGCGATCTGCGCTGGGGTAAATGCCGATCCAGGGATGGTTGTCGATGTTGGATTGGCGTCCATGAGGCGGATATAGTTATCTTTCAGGTCTTCAGATAAATCACTGTGCGTGTTGATGAGTGCCTGCCATTCTCTCACGCTTGCAATCCCATCCCCGACCGCAGCGGCGCCAGTACCACGATTTGGTATTGTGACTCTCCTTAGAATCCCTTTCTTCGCCAGCTCGGCGATCTCTCGCTCGACTGTAGTAGAGCTCGTACTCAGCGCGTCCACGTGGGCGATCGTGACGAACGGTGACAGTTGCTTTCTGAAGTTTAAAACCTCCGCGATCTTAGTACTATTCATGCCAGCCTTTTCGGGCATGTTACTGAACATGCGGTTGCGGATATACTCCATATACTGCGGGACGTCTCGAAAGTTCAAATCAGCTGCCAAAGAGGCCACAATACCGATGTCGTCCAGCTCTTCATCTTCATCATGAACGGTTGATTCTTCGGTCGGTAGTGATCTCTTGGATGGGCTGGCGTTTGAGGGAGAAGAAGTGGCGCGTTTGAGACCTAATGCAGAGACTGCGCTTCGTCTTCTGCTGGTGGTGATACGGGACGAACGTGCTGGCGTGGTTTGCATACTATTTTCTCTTTCAAAGACCTTTGTTGGGGGGTCTCAGCAACTTCTATGTGAGTCTGACGTAATGATGCAAGCAGCAACGAGTGTCAATCAGGAGGAAAGAGCGTTTCAGGATTCCAAGTAAAAGAATCAGAGCAAATCATGGTATTCTGCGGAAAGAATACCGCGTGAACGTGTTTTCTGGCAAGTCATAAGTAAGTGTGGCAAAGCAAGAGTCGGAGTCGAGTTAAAGCCTGGTGGACGCCAGCCTCGGTTCGTCATGCGCCACAGCTCAGGTTTAGAACCGATCTGTCTGCCAGTCGCGCCGCGCCGCACGCAACAACTGGAGGAATTCAAATCATGCCTGGAATGTGATTCGCCTGAGTGCGTAATGATTACACAACGTCACTGTGAGTGGGATTGAGTTTCGTTGTGACGGTAGCGTCGCACACTCTTCCGCCCATCCCGTAGCTGTTGGTGGACCTTCCTTACGTCACTTAACGGGCAGCTTCAGAGCGCGCATCGTTCAACAAAACCACGCCGTATGGCTCTTTGGGTCGACTACCGTCCAGACTCCGTACGAACGCCCACCGCCATGTCTCTCAAACCCGAGCCTGCAGCTCCTGAGGAGCGTAAAACCCATGACCTGGCGCCAAAATCCTACGCCGACGCTGCGCACGAAGCACTCGAGCCTGAATCACATGTGAATGGTGCTGATGGTGTTGATGGCGCTGAGAACACCACGCAACACAACAACGTCAAGACGGACGGTCCCAGGGCCAATGGCGTCGCTGTCCTCAAAATAGTCGACACTAATGGGCATCAGGATGACGACAAAAAGCCAGCAAATGGATCCGCCAAAGACTCGGTCAAGGACTCGTCGTCGATCAAGGACCAGGAATCCTACGAGGGCACTGGCATTGACGACACACCAAAGAGCCCCAAGGCAAAAACGCATCGTAGAAAGGGTTCCCGCAGCTCGCTAGGCTCCGTCGGCCGCACATTCGGTATATCGATCAAGAACGAACTTAAGAACGCAGCCGCCGACGCCCACGACAACACAACGGATGTAGCGGCCGAGACCAAGGATGGCGCGAACGATCTGAAGAATGAACTAGAAGGAGCGCGCGCAAGACTGGATGATGCTTTCTTGCAGGAGAAGCCTCGATTTATCAACGGTGATACCTTGACGACCGTCAAGCCGCCCAAGGATGCGGAGAAGGACAGGCGTATCGACAAGCCGTTGAAGCGCAGGGACTCAGAGCTCAAGGCAGGCCGACAGGCTGGTGCCGGATGGGCAAAGAGCAAGTTCGTCTCCTGAACAATAATCTCACTTCCAACAGTGCTGACAGCCACTACAGAATAAGATTTGCACCGAAGAACGTTCCCCTGCAGCGCCGACTACAGACATGCGCCGTGCTCATGCACACGCTGAGCATCGTCGGCTCCCTCGCCATCTTCTTCTTGCTCTGCAGCATACCACTCCTTTGGCCAATCCTGCTTCCCTATACCGTCTATGTCCTGTTCTCCAATGCCGGCACGTCTGGAGAGCTGTCATTCCGCAGCGAGCGCTTGAGGCGCTTGAAGGTCTGGTCACTCTTCGCCTCGTACTTCCCTGCGCGTCTGCACCGGTCGCAGGAACTGGAACCTACTAGGAAGTACATCTTCGGCTATCATCCGCACGGAATCATATCCCACGGCGCTTTCGCTGCCTTCGCAACTGAAGCTCTGGGTTTCTCTCAGCTGTTCCCCGGTATCACCAACGCACTGTTGACTCTTGAATCCAACTTCCGTTACCCCATCTACCGCGAGTATGCCCTTCGTCTTGGCATGGCCTCCGTCTCGCGGGAATCCTGCGAGAACATTTTGTCAAAGGGTGGACATAACGGCGAAGGCATGGGTCGCGCCATCACCATCGTCGTTGGTGGCGCGCGCGAGTCTCTTGACGCACGCCCTGGTGTCGTTCGCCTTGTCCTCCGCCGCCGCAAGGGTTTTGTCAAGATGGCCATTCGCACCGGTGCCGATCTGGTCCCTGTCCTCGCTTTTGGCGAAAACGATATCTACGACCAGGTTGACAGCGAGTCGCACCCGTTGCTGCATAAGTTCCAGCTACTGGTCAAGAAAGTCATGGGCTTCACTGTCCCCATCTTTCACGCTCGCGGTATCTTCAACTACGACGTTGGCATGATGCCGTACCGCAGACCTATCAATATTGTGGTTGGCAAGCCAATCAGGGTTGTGCAGGACAAGCATCCCAAACCCGAGTACATGGATGAGGTGCATGAGAAGTACATTGAGGAGCTGATGCGGCTGTGGCACGAACACAAGGATACTTTCGCTACGCAAAGGTCTGGCGAGCTGGAGATCGTCGAGTGAGGCACACTCATTGAAACGAGACACTTCTATTACATCCAAGAAGTCTGATATACGGCCGAATTTTCCTTTTTGTAAGCCTATCACGCCAGTATGGCGAGTGACTATTCATTGTTAGATATACCTAATGCAAGCAAGGAGGCAGTATGGGCTACGGTCAGATCAGATTGGAAGGCGGATTGGAAAACGGACTGGAAGGCGAACAAATCCAATTTCAATTACTACGGATAAGTATTACTCCACCAAGAGTATGTTGTACGTGCTGCACCTACCTAGCGCCAACCTTCTCTGCCAAAGCCCTCCACTTCCCCCTCCTCAACGCCTCAGGCATACCCATCAAGACATCCCTCACCTTCTCCTTGTCAAACTCCATCCTCTCCAGCGTAATGGCTTGCAACACATAGCTCCCCACCGTGCTCTCTGTCAGTGGCGGATCGCGCAGGTGCCGCGCCACCTCGCCCAGCGACAGGCCCTGATGGTGCCACATGTTGTATGCACGCAGGTGTGGGATCGTGGCGCGGATGTGGGAGGGTGCGCGGGAGGTTGGGGAGGGGATTGTAGCGATGAGGTAGGATTGAGCCCAGTTTGTCGCGAGGTCGTATTCCGGGGAGGAGGGTGGAATTGTGGAGGTAAATGGTGCTTGGGCGGGTGTGTCGAGGTATTTTGCGACAAGGGGGTCGTTGAGAAGAAGCTCGAGGAGGTGTTCTCCTTCTGCTTCTTCGTCGTCGTCTGCTTCCTCGTCGTCGTCGTCGGTGGAATTGTTGGGCTTGAGGTCGGGCATGGGTTTTTTGGTGCACTTGTCGTACTCCATGTTCGATTCTACAGAGACCGGCATCTTCGATCCCTGGGCCTCTGTGGGTGTATTGGGTCCAATTGTTGCATTGTTCACCGTGGCGTTCATCAAGTTGCCCTGACCATCGATGTCCAAGTCCTGTAGAGCTTCTTCGAGCTCCGAGTCATCGAACTCGTCCGTCTCTTCGCCAACTTTCGAAGCCTCGGCCGTCTTGGCGATCGGATGATTTTTGGCTTCGTTAGGCATTCCTGAGATGTCGACAAGATCCTCGTCGGATGATGCAAGTGAACCCTCATCGTCAGCAAGCTTAGGAAGGGTGGGATAGCATGGGTCAGGGCCCTTAAGCCAGCTCAGGTTGACACGACCGACTCGTCTCTGCTTCGCAACCGCCGATGCTGCCTTTTCTTCTTGTTTCAACGAGGGTGTCGAGTTGACTGAGAGGTCTTCGACAATCTCGTCCGTTGACTCAGAGCTCTGTTCTGAAGGTGTTGGGTCTTCACCTTCGAGCTGATGACTATCGAACAGGTCTTCCTGAGCAGTTTCGTAAGCCTCTGAATCTTGGGAATGCTTTGACTCCAACTCCAACTGTTCTCGTCGCCCCTCCTCGTGCTCCGCCAGCACAGAAGCCACCTCTTTGGCCGGCTTTTCAGCTTCGTCCGTTTTGGCAAGGGCTGCACGCTTCTTCCGTGGTTTGCTACCGCTTGGTCTGGGCTTGGGTTTTGAATCGTAATCGCAAAGCAGAGGTCGAGGGGGGATCGGTTTCATTTGCTTCCGCTTCTTCTCAAGCGCATCGTACAAGCGAAATCCAGCATAAGCATCCGCAGCAGCGTAGTGTATCTGTTGGTGATTCAGGCGCAAGCTCCAGTCGCTGGATCGGACGTTGTAGGTGTCTTCTGGATCGTCGACAAGTTCACCACCTTTATACAAAGGTAACTGCAGATGTCGCTGCACTTGCGCAGCAAGACCTACAAGTTTGTTTGTAACTTTGCTCGGATCGGTTTCAGAAAATTCAACCACATTGTGCAATCGACTGAGTTCAAAGACGCCTTGGGGCTCGACATCAAGGAACTTGACGATGCGACTAAAGTCTCCTTTCACAGCGACCCCGACCTTGTACACCTCTGGCGACTCCAGGATGGCCTTTAAGGTTGGTGGCATGATTTGAGCGGCCGTCTGCTCCGGGAACAATGCGATGTGGAAAAGTGCAATACGGTTCTCGCAAGCGAGTTGGATCAGGGAGACGTTCTTTTTGATCGACGAAGGATGTGCCCATGGCTTCCACTCGATGTCGAAGCCAACAACCTTTTCGCCTACGAAATATTGAGCAACTCGTTCAGCCACCTCTTTGGTTCTGCAATAATGTACGAGAATTTTTTTGTCCTCTGGACCGCGATAGAGATTACTGCTCCAGAAGCTTGCTTTGGTATTCTCGGGAGCAGTCATTGCAGCTCGTAGAACGTCATCGGGTATCTGAAAGTCAAGAGGTGCGTGAGTTTCAGTCGGTTGCTTTGCTAAATCATCATCGATTTCAGAATCGTTGTTCTCTGATTGACTGAAACTCTCATCAGTAGGACTCAGCGTGTAGTCTTCATCAGTCACATCGTCTGTTGCACAGGCTTCGGGAAGTGCGAGCTGCAAGTCCAGCTCGAGACTTGAGGTCATACTGCTCTCATCGTCGCGACCGGCGCCTTCGGTGTCTGTGGGTAGAGCTGAAGCAGTGTTCACTGGAGACCCCTCTAGTGAAGCGCTGTCAACTGCATGGTCTGTTTTCACCAATGCTGAGTGACAAGACTGTGAACATTGGCCGTCTTCGCCCACGCCCTGCTCTTCACATGCAGCTGTAACGCCGCACCTTTCCAAATGCTGTATCGGCTGGTGAAGCGGTATTGTCGTCACTCGCTGTCCAGAAGGCTGCCCTGCGGCAGCGAGAACAGGAGTCCCTTCTGTAACAGCACATTCCTGCGTGTTCACTTCTGCTTTCTTGGTACTGAAGGCACAACCTGAGAATACCACAGGTTGGCCACGCTTCCATCGACAGTCCCTTGGGCGCGATAAGGTCTGAGGTGGCGAGGGGACGAAGGGACGAGCAGGGTTGGCCTCACCCTGCTGTACAGCGCGGTCCAGTGATGTGTTATGAATACTAGTATCATTAGTGAGAGGTGGCATATAAGCAAATGGATGAGAACTACCTATGGCCTCCATGATGCGTGTGGGTAAGCGCATTGTGTGCTGCCATTTCATCGCAGGCGCGTCGACGCAGATACAACGCGCCCTGGAAAGACACGCGCTGTCTGAAGAGCATAACCCTCCATCGTAGTGCTCCGGCTAGGCACCAAAGTGATTATAGGTAAAGATTGCAGCGCGTCTGCCTTGGACCACGACGCGGGCGGTTCGAGGTTCACGGCGAGTGGAGACTGACTAGCGTGGCTTCCCGTTGGCTCTAACGCCAAGCATCAATCATATCCAACAACGACTACACCCTTACTTGAGCCGTCAACACAACAGAATACCAGAACCGTCGCAGCGACCCTAAGACCGGTTTCAACATCGCCATCATGTCGCTCGAAAACTTGCTCCCCCTAGGTACCTACTCTGCAGAATGGTCATCTGTGACCCCGCTAAACTTCCACAGAACTCATCGACAAGTGCGTTGGCTCACAGATATGGGTCATCATGAATGGCGGGAAAGGTAAGACGAAGTACCTTTGCGCACGAGAGACAGATGACTGAGATCACTCAGAGTTCACCGGAAAGCTGGTCGGGTTCGACGACTACGTCAGTAAGTAAATGAAAAGCAAGCGCAAACCGTGGCTGACAAAATTGCAGACATGGTTCTGGAAGATGTGACCGAAATGTACGCTCAAAGCAGCACATACAAGATGGCCTGTTATTGATAAAACATTAGTGATCCCGCCGAGGGCAACAACAAATTACCGAAGATCCTGCTAAACGGAAACAACATTTGCATGGTACGGAGTTGTCGTACGATTTTCAACGTCGTCCTAACGTGTTGCAGATGGTACCGGGAGGTGACGGACAGACAGTCCTCGAGGACTAGATCATCTGCGCAAGATTTTGCCAGTGCAGGACATTTGGAGCTCAGCATCAGTGTCGCATCCTGCCTTGCCGGAAGTGGCATTTTAAATACTAAAGCAAGGCTATTCGCAGATTGTGTCTGTTCTGGGTACCGAATTGTCAACACAGTGTTGTTGACGTGCATGGCCAATCGATCGAACGGTTATCAAGGAGACTGAAATATCGCCGGATGCACCGCCGTAGACACAGTGTTCGACGCGTCGTTCAAGCTTCAGGGATGACCCAAGGCATCTAGGCCATAGCGTGAATTGAGACAAGAGAAAGAGCTTGTCCAAAACAACATACGACTCGGCATCAAATACCGCTCCAGTGACCTTTACCAAACAATGCAGGTCTTCACGCTGGTCCTTGCCTGTGATTGTGGTGCAATGTCGTGAAGTCACGATTTGCGACAATCTTGGGCCATGCGGACGGCATCGGAGGTCAGCAGGCTTTAAGTTCCTTGGTGGGCAGTACTATCTTCAAGATAGGCTACGGGCGTTCCGTTCGGGTTCAACAGCCGCACGGAGCAAGCTTCTATGCAAGTGTCTCAGAGCAGCTTTGATCTACCCAGATTGAGCAGAAATCCATGTTGCAGACATCGAAGATCACTAAATGCGATGCCTACGCAGCCCTGTGAGCCCTTCCATCGAGGACGAAGCTTACTGTTTACTGCGCGGGTTGGTACAGCCGACCGATGACGAGCGAGACGCTACCACGCTGAGGTTGTAACTGAGAGCATCAAGATGAGCGCGGGCTGAGTCTGACGCTGCCTGGTCACTTGGTCTGTTGTGTCCCACGCTTAGCTTCAACTCCGTACTCGTACTGTGGCATCTAACAGCGGGTTCACACTCCAGGTCGTGACTCCTGATTGCAGCAGCGAGCAACCCCTTGTTCACAAGCAGATCAGAAGCGTTGGTTTCCGGCTGCGCTCAGAACTGGACTAACAAAGGGCCGTATATGCCAGGGCAGAACACAGTGAAGCATGTCCTGGCCCGGCAAGCAGATCGAAGATCTGGTCGAACTACTAGGGTCTCCCTAACAAGGGCACGTCCACAACGACGTCAACGGTGTGCCGGTCTGGACGGCTTTCCACCCAATAACGAGAGTGCCAGGAGGCAGGGAGAGAGCGGTATTAATGAGTTTGCAGATGCGCAGGACCCTCCCCGCGTAAGCCACAGCAGCGCAGAGACGCTCAGTGTTGAAACTGGAGCATGTCGAGCAGCACAAATAATGTGAGCGTCACCGCAAGCCAAGGGTGTACCTCAGCGACGATTGGGCGCACACCCCCAAGGCTCATCACGATGCGCTGCGTCTGCGCGGCCATGCAGGCGCTGACTGTCGCAGCAGTAGGCTTGTTGCGGCGGTAGCGGCAGACGTGCAGGCGGGCCCTGCGTTTCCGTATTTCGCCAACGGCCGATCACATAGCCTTTCGCGATGCTGCCAGCATTTTCGCGCTGTCTGCACGCGTTCTCCCAGACGCCTACGGCCGCTGAGCCACTCACAGAGAAGTCACCGTCCCGCGCCCTGCGCATTCCGGTTCGTGCTCCTGTCTTGGCCAGAAAAACGCCGTCGGCCGCCGACCGAAGATCCACGCTTGCACCTCTGACCTCACGGCCTGAAGGCCCCAAAACTCTGTCTCCTGTTCCCAGTTCTCAACATGACAGCCATCACCACCGCGCAATTCTGACAACACCTGACTTCGCCTGACACACCGCACTCCGCCATGCGCGTGCCCAGTCCTGCATTCTAACCGTCCCCGCCCTCCTGGAGTTCTGTGTGCTTGACCTGCGTGCGTTCGGCCTGTTCGCATGCTGTGGCCTTGTGGGCGACTGGTCCATAATTGCCTGCACACCCCTTCTGCTCAAGGCGCGCCAGATGCCCGCCGGCCACTACCTGACTCTTGTCGGCCGCTACTGTCCTGGTCGCGCCAGCTTTGGAGCCAGCATCGTTCCATGACGGCTGTCGTATTACCACTCTCGTCAGCACCACAGTATAATTACGGATTTCTGGCTCTTTGGGGTCCCACTTCCCCGAATCCACCGTGCCCACCATCCATGAGCACGTACTAGGCGCCGCTCAGCACTTACTCTTCTTGCGCCCACGCGCCCTGCAACACTTAACCCTACCTAGTTTTTCTCGTTACGAAACGTCAGTAGCACGGCTACTGCTGCGTCTTGCGCCAATCACTGGCCGGGATCAGAAATTTACCATTTCCTATTCTGAATCCTTGCCTGTAAACTATTCTCGCCTACACGCCTCTGCCTTTTCCTCCTACACATCCTGCCGTCTTTGGCCACTTGAGGTCTAATATCAAAAAGGCACATATCCACCCCCATCCAACGCCTCGGGTAGGCAGGCTCCGCTCTGAGCAACGCTCGAGGCTTTACCCGTCTTATCGATACCACTCTACCGCTGCCAGAACAACTGCTCCACCACCATTACTTTAACACACCCAGACATTACCTGTCTGTGTCCTTCTACATGAGCAGCGAGCTGAAAGAACGCCTGGCGCGATTGGGTCTTGCCCAGTACTCCGAGGTGTTCGTGACCGAGGGCTTCGACTCCTGGGAAACCGTTCTCGACATTACAGAGTCCGACCTGAGCCATCTTAACGTCAAGCTTGGTCACCGAAGAGTACGTCATGTTCCCGTACAGTATTGTGCGTTTGTCCAAAGCCTACAGCAACTAACGTTGCTCTTAGAAACTCCAGCGGGCCATCGCCGAATCGAGAGGGCAGTCCTCAGATCGCCCACTGACAATTGCGACTGCGAGAGGTGCAAGTGCCGAGGGCTCTTATCGTAGTGACGAGTCGGCAACTGAGGGCAAGGCCAAACAGACCGCCGCTACGGGCGAGGGGAGTACTGGTACGAGTACAAAACGGAAGTATAGACGGCATCCAAAGGTCAGTTTCCTCTCCACCAGAACAGCGTCGTATAGCAGCGCGCGATTTGTGAGTTGGTCGCTGACCAGACTAGCCCGATGAAAACGCACCAGAGCGTCCACCTTCAGCTTATGTCATCTTCTCTAATCGTAAGGCTTTCGCAAACCTTATTCATGGCACGTCACTAAAAAACCAGTAGAGGTCAGAGAGCTTTTAAAAGGGCAAGACCTATCTTTCACCGAAATCGCTAAGGTTGTTGGGGAACGATGGCAAGTTCTTCCTGCAGAAGAGCGCGAGGCATGTGAGCGTCAGGCCAACAGTGCAAAAGAGAAGTACTATGCAGGCCTTGCCGAGTATAAGAAAACTCCGCAATATGAAGCATACCAGAAGTATCTGGAAGAGTTCAGGGCCAAGCACAACGCGCCCACAAAAGGTCAGTGCTTTCCCAGAGTACCATTCATCAACAACAAATGAGTGACCGATCTAGAAGGCAAACGTTCCAAAGTGGAGACAGAAACGAGCACGTCGACACGCGCCAGCAGCCATGATCAGACGGAGCGAGCAGTGATCAGGCGACTCAGCGCAGCAGTGACCGATCCCCTCGGTGCACACCATGTAAGAGGATCCACTCCGCCTGCCGGGCCTGCGCGTCTTCCACCTGGACCCTTGTACCCGTCGAAGCCAACCTCGCCAGCTTCACATCCTTTATCCGGCTTTAACTCGCCACGCAGCGGGGAAATGTATTCGCCAGTCTCCGCATCACCGCACTCCAATGCCGTACCCAGGGACACACCGTTTGAAATCCCGACCAACCACTTATCAAGAGATGTGAGAGGAGGTCTAGATATCTCATCTCCGTACCCCTTACCTGTCTATATGCAGTCGCAACAACCGCCTGCAACATCATCCACGCCGTTGAATCGCTACGTCTCGCACTATCAGAACCCCCTTGAACTACCTTCACGACGATCAAATCGGGAGTCTCTGGCACATCTTCCAGGTCTTTCACATGAAGATACCACTTTATCTTCCGAGAGTGGTCACAGTAACTATAGCCTTCCACAAGCTACGCAGCCGGTATCGATGGATCCGGCAAAATCGATGAGGATGCTCCCGCAACCTATCCCCAAAATCGGACCGGCACAATCACCATTGGATCGAACGCTACCTCACCCACCTCCTGGACCTGCACATATGCACTTACCGCCACCAGATTACCGAACTCAGGGCTCTCTTGCTGCTCTCGTTAGGGCTGGAGAAATAGCAGCGCGAGTGGCAGATGATGAGTCAATGGATAGAGTCGAATCTCCTTGAATATCGCTGATGCCACTTCATCATCTGAAGAAGCACAGCACAAGTTCACCA
>JUDZ01008857.1:0-12491 GCA_000812845.1 Stagonosporopsis tanaceti | reverse complement strand
AAGTATTCAAGGACCCGTGGATTGCAGTGCTGAGGTGGGGATGTGAAAGTTGCAGTTGCCGCCTGGCAGACGACCAGTCGCGATTCCCGTCGATGACGCACGTGTGTGGCTTAGACCTCAGCGCCACACCACAGTCAGTTCAGTATCCGCGGCTGTGAAAACCATCACGAAGAAGGAACTGGAATGGATGACTGAACATCGTATTGAAGCATTGGTTGATTTTAATTTCATTTCGTTCAGACCTAGATCTGATCTTGCTACTCTTTGCCGCCCAAGTACCGGTATACGACAGAGAAGTCTTTTCCTTTGCAGTCTGACGCTTCCTCTGCCGCTTGGTAGAGCTCTCTGGCCGCCTCGCCTAGCGCAAGCTTCACATCTGCTTCTTCAGCGGCTTTAAGAGCGAGCTTCAGGTCCTTGTTCGCCAAAGCAACTCCAAAGCCTCCCTCGTAACCTCTGCTTGCAGGCGAACCCTCGATGACACCAGGTACCGGATTGTTGACCTCACTTGGCCAGCACTTTCCGGTACTGATGTTGATCATGCCGGCGAGCGCTTTAGGATCGAGCCCCCACTTTATGCCCATGTTCATAGCTTCTGCAGTAGCGATATTGTTGAGAGCCAAGAGATAGTTGTTCGCAAGCTTGCCCTTGAGTCCTGCGCCTTGTTCACCAAGGTGAAGCACCCGTCGACCCATCAAAGAGAGCACTTCAGTTGCACGGTCGACAACTTCAGGTGCTGCGCCGATCATGAAGGTAAGCGTGCCAGCTGCTGCGCCAACAACACCACCAGACATGGGAGCGTCGATGAACTTTCCTTGACCAGTCGAATGCGCAACTTCAGCAACACCAGCAGAGGTCATAGGATCGATAGTAGATGTGTCAATAAAGAGACGTTCCTTGTTCACAGAGCTATCTGTGAGGAGCGTAGCAGGCTCAAGCATAGCCTTGTATACAGCCTTAACATGCTGGGGCTCTGGCAAAGCAGTGATGATTACTTCCTGTTGACAGTCAGTCTCATGACCTCTAACGTGTTGTGACCAGATAAGGGTACGTAGGTTTGCATCAGAGGATTGGCTATTAGTGTAAAATCAGGGAAAGAACCACAAGTGGCCCCAACTTAGATCATATAATTTTGGAAAAGGAAGATGTTTCATCATGCAAGTCGTGGAAGAGAGAGGTGGAACATACAGCTTTCTCGGCAATTTCCCGAACGTTTTCAGCGACTCGGACGCCGTTAGGGTTCTCCTCCAGGAATTTCTTGGAGGCAGTGGTGTTGACATCGTGGACGAAGAGAGTGTCTTCAGCTGGAACTTTTGCTCTGAGGTTCTTAGCCATCGAGTAGCCTGGCATCAAAATTAGCGAACTGCGCGATCATGTGAGCTTGCTCGAAGACCTACCCATGCGTCCTAGACCTATGAAACCCCATGTAGCTTGCAAATCGCGCGTGCTTGAAAAGCATCTTCGCGAGGTCTGACGCCCTGCAGACGCTGCAATCCGCCTCAGAGGTGTTGACACTGCAGTGATCGTCGGCATTGTGAATGTCGAATACTAAGGTCGGCTACGCTGGTGGGCGGGCGTTGCAGCATGCGAGCTGTACTGCGGGCCGGCGGCTGTTGTCGGTCTCCGCATCCTTGGTATGAGCCGGACCTGGTCAACCGAGGTCGCGACTCCACGAAGAGGGCGGCTCTAGCTACGAGCCCGCCGTATGCATTGCCGTGTTAGGCGTTTGCTATTGTAGTGAGATGTCAGCTCGCGCCAAAGCGCAGCTAGGACCTGAAAATCAAGACATGATGTTGTTGATGGAGGAAGAAAACGCAGAAAGGTTTTGTGGGAATTTTTTGCAGCAGCGGCCCGTGCTCCAAGCTAGCGATCAGAGCTGCTCAGACGCGATAGCAGACCGTGGAGATCTCCAATACCATTTGACTGGATCTCGAGAAGGTCCAAATTCAGAGCACAAGCGCCGTCGACAGCATGGTCTGCCACTATGGTGGCACGCTGAAACACTGTTCCCCAGGCCCTCAAATCGCTCGAAGCCTTGGCTGAGGTTCGATTGGATAGCTTCAATGGAGGCTTTCACAGCAGATCAGCGTTGCTTTTGTAAAACCACAGTCTTCTCCAGGACTACGTTGTTTTTTAGTGTTGATAGAGAATAGTGCAGGATCACCTAGATGCCTCCTAACTACCACTTGCAGTTGTCAGAATTGTAGCCTACAGTACTGGCTTCCTTTCCGCCGCACAGGCTCTCAGTGGCCCTTCTTGAACGCCTCATCAGCACCAGACTCCTCTGCTGGCCTCAGAGTACTGTTCACAGCACGGAATGCACTTTGGCGGAGGTAGTAGAAGTCGACGGGATACACCCATCGTGATCCCCCATCGGGAAACATTTTGAGAATCTTCTTACGCGGCGCAGGTTGAATAGAGATGTTCTCATTCTTAGCCTGGAGGTAGTCATTAGTCACGGGTGATCCGGATTTCTTCAGCCATAGTGCCCAGGAGTAATGCTGGTCGTCCACGTTGCGCAATGATATTGCTGGGTATCATGGTGTATCTTCCTAATGACAGCAGGTAACGCGAACTCCAAGACGATGCTTGCTAAATCCACTTTTACTAACTCACGGTCTCTTCCTCGTCTGACTCGTCAGAAATTTCGATGAGCTCCTTCTCTCTGGTTGCGTTCTTTCTCTTAGCACCCTTGCCGGCCGATGGCGCACTAATAGTATCGAGGAACTGGTCATTGTCGAGGGTCGATCGTAGCTTCGGCGCGTCTGTAGTTGGTGAGAGGAAGAGGCGTTCGCCATAGGACTCGTAGGCTAGTTCAGACTGGGTTACATTAGTGAACGTTCGTTCTGCGAATACCGATGACACTTACGTCCTCGTCAGAGTACACCAGTTTGTGCCAGGGCTCCACATTCGCAGCCTTCATGAACTGCTGTGTCAGCTCGGCCGCTGTGTCTCCACCTGCTTTCTTCACTGTGGGAATGAATGCTTTGGGCTCTGCCAGCTTTGCGCCTTCTTGTGACTCCTTCTCTCGTCGTCGTGCTACTGCTTCAAGTTGCGCAGAGGCATCGATGTGGTGGAACTCGGTCCGAAGCTGAACGATACCGTTGAGACGTGTGAAATGGAGCTGATCTGTGGATGTCAACATGGCAATTGAGTTCACGACTGCTGGGGAAACATACCGTCACGGAAGGTTCCCAACATATAGCTTGGGCCTTTGCCGTCGTCGTTCTGAATCTGGCCGCCAAAGGTCTGCGCATTGAGTACGTGGCCCTTCTCATTAGCATCTTCGAAATTTGTGATGTATTCTTCGAAGTTGTCGTCATCCTCTGCTGTCACAACAGGCGCTGCTGGGCCGCCTTCGCTGCCAGGCCTGTTGCCAGTGCGCGGCATGGTTCTCTCAAAACCAGAGGCAATTCCGTACGCCTTCTGCCCAAATCCTTTGGTCTTGCGCATGGCTTCGCCCCACCGTACACCATTCACGCGGTTGTAGTTCTGGCGGATGTTGATGGGAATGTCGACCTCGATGAAACCAGACTCTTTCTTGATGCGCAGTTCGGCTGGCTGGCTGTCGGTGGCTTTCGTGAAGGGCAGGTCGGGCGCTCTGTTGAGGTATTGCAGCACGTAGAGCTGCTGCTCGTCCGCATCGGGTGTTATGTAGACATCGTACTCTGCGACCACGGGATCGTCGTCTTCCACGTCCATTGTTGCTGTGTTGGCGCTCATAGTCAGCGGATGTGATCAAAGTATGCGCCTGCAATCAGAAGCTGGCCTTACAAGTCATGGTGGGCGCAGAATGGTGTTTGCGACAGAAGGTGACTCGGCCAAAAAGTTCCCAAGTTTGAAGTTCAAGAGCCCCCGCAACGCGATTCAATTGCTAGCGCGATTTCGGAGTTAACTAGTGACGTCCGAGAGCTCAAGTCGACCGTCGACGACACCATTCGCCTCTTCGTTACAGCTCCCAGGTCCCCGGAAAGCTGCACTCTGGCTAGACATCCACCATGGCCTACATTGCCCCCATCCACAAGCCGAGCAGCGTCCGCCATGCGCTGAAGCTCAACTTCCTGAGTGCAGAGGAGGATTGCCTGGTGGTCGCGTAAGCATATCGTGCTTGATAGCTCCAGAGGTACTGATGGCCTTGTAGAAGAGCGAACAGACTCGAGTTCTATTCCCAGACTGCCGATGGATTGGCTTTGCAGCATCAGAAGGCCATCTATGGCAAGGTCACAATGCTCCAGAAGCTCCGTCCTGCACTATCCCAGACCGACCACCTCTTCGTTGGCACTGACCGATTTACGTACTTCACCCTGTCTTGGGATCCCGAGAAGAACCAACTTCAGACTGAGAAGTCTTTCGAAAGCGTTGCCGACAATGCCGCACGAGAATCTCAAACGGGAGAAAGATGTCATGTTGACCCAACCGGCCGACTCATGACGGTCGAGGTGTACGAGGGCATCATCACAGTTATACCGTTGGTTCAGAGAGGCAAGAAAAGAAAGCAGGTTGGGCAATCGGATATTGCTCATCTTGGAGAGCCAGTTCCCGTGAGATTGTCGGAGATGTTCGTCCGCTCCTCTGCCTTCTTGAAGTCTGCATCGCTCGACGACAACCCAAAGATTGCATTACTCTACGAAGACACGCATTCTCACATCAGGCTCAAGGTTCGCGAGATCAAGCACAGTGGCGATGAGGTGGAGCTCGAGGACGGTGATGTGTGCAAAGCGGACATAGAGCTCGGCGCCAGCCATCTAATACCCGTAGATATGCCTTCTCATGGCCTGATCGTGATTGGTGAGACATCTATTGGATACTACAGCCCCGAGACCGGCGATCTACAAGTTGAGCCATTGGAGGACGCCACGATATTCGTAGCCTGGGAAAAGATCGACTCACAGCGCTTCGTGCTTGCGGACGACTACGGGCGCCTGTACTTATTCATGCTCATTCTCGGTGACCAGAATCAGGTCCAGACATGGAAGCTCGATATCATTGGCCAAACGTCACGCGCGTCCGTACTGGTCTACTTGGACGCCGGATACGTGTTTGTTGGCTCACATCAAGGTGACTCGCAGGTCATCAGAATTACCGAGAAGTCGATGGAGGTCGTACAGACGTTTGCAAACATTGCTCCTGTGCTCGACTTTACGATCATGGATATGGGCAACAGATCAGGCGAGGGCCAGACGAATGAATACTCATCAGGTCAGGCTCGAATTGTTACCGGCAGCGGTGCCTACCAGGACGGAAGTCTTCGAAGTGTTCGCAGTGGCGTAGGTCTTGAAGATGTCGGTTTGCTTGGAGAGATGGAACACATCTCCAATTTGTTCAGCCTCAAGTCGGACCCTTCCTCAAACTTTGCCGACACCCTTCTCGTCACGTTTGTCGATGAGTCGCGCGTATTCAAATTCGATCCAGAAGGTGAAGTCGAGGAAGTGGAAGAGTTCGCATCGCTTGCCCTTGACGAAACCACGCTTGTCGCAGCAAATATCTCAGGAGGATGTGTTGTGCAGGTTACTAATGGGAGAGCACGCATATGCGATCTCGATGGTGGTATGGTCAAATCAGAATGGATGCCGTCCGGCGGCCAGCAGATCACTGCAGCCGCGATAAACGACAGCCACATACTGGTCTCTCTGGGCGGTGTCACAGTAGTATCTCTTACCTTGCTGGCATCGCCACACAGTGTCGGACCTGCAATGGCAGACGGTGGCCTCCAGGTCGTGAAGGAGAAGACTTTCGGTACAGAGAGCCAAGTCGCCTGTGTAGCTCTTCCATCTGGTACCAGCGCTGTGTGCTTTCTCGGATTCTGGAAAGAATCTGGCCTGGCCATCTGCTCGTTGGACACACTAGAGGCTGTCAAGACAGTGCAGATCTCGGAAGACTCCGTCCCACGATCGTTGCTCCTTACACAAATCTTCGCAGATCAGTCACCAACACTGTTCGCCGCTTTGGCGGACGGCAACGTTGTGACATACGCGTTCGATTCATCAACTAATGAGCTATCTGGTCGGAAGAGCATCATTTTGGGAACACGCGAGGCCACCTTCCGTGCTCTCCCTCGCGGCGATAACCTCTTTAATGTTTTCGCGACATGCGAACATCCTTCGCTGATCTACGGGTCAGAAGGCCGCTTAGTATACTCTGCGGTCACAGCAGAAAAGGCAACAACCGTGTGCCCATTCGATTCGGAGGCTTACCCTGGGTCCGTTGCGATCGCCTCCTCAGAAGATCTTCGAATAGCCCTCATTGATACCGAGCGAACTACACACATACAGACCCTCAATGTTGACGAGACCGTTCGACGGATAGCATATTCACCATCCCTTAAAGCATTCGGTCTGGGCACAATAAAGCGCGTCCTGAAAGGCGGGGAAGAGTTCATGCTCAGTCACTTCAAGCTTGTTGACGAAATCCAGTTCAAGGAGCTTGACACATATCCTCTCAACGAAGACGAGCTACTTGAATGCGTTATCAGGTGCGCTCTTCCGGACGGGTCTGATGGAATGGCGGAGCGCTTCGTACTCGGCACAGCGTATCTCGACGATCAGCAAGCGACAGAAGAGCGTGGCCGCATCCTTGTGCTCGAAGTCACGCCCGAGCGTTCCCTCAAGCTCGTCACTTCCCTCGCCGTCAAAGGTGGATGTCGCTGCCTCGCAATCTGCGAAGGCAAGATAGTAGCCGCGCTTATCAAGACCATTGTGGTGTACGAACTCGAGTTTCGCACGCAATCGAAACCCGATCTTGTTAAGGCAGCGACATTCCGTTGCTCGACAGCTCCCATCGACATCACCGTCAATGGCAACGCCATTGCGATAGCAGACCTTATGAAGTCCCTTGTCGTGGTCGAGTACAAACCTGGCGAGGACGGTCTGAGTGACAAGCTGACGGAGGTCGCGAGACACTACCAGACAACGTGGGCGACGGCGGTCGCAGAGGTGGACACAAACACGTATCTGGAGAGCGACGCGGAGGGCAATCTGGCAGTCCTAGTGCGCAACCCTGAGGGTGTGACTGACGATGACAAGAAGCGGTTACAAACCACATCTGAGATGTTGCTCGGTGAGATGGTGAACAGGATAAGGCGTATCGATGTCGTCGCCCAGGCAGATGCGGTAGTTGTGCCACGCGCGTTTATGGGAACAGTAAGTCACCTCCTTCTACCGGAAACTATCTCATACTAACCTGGAACCAGGTCGAGGGCTCAATCTACCTCTTTGGGCTCATCCAACCCGCTTACCTTGACCTCCTCATCACCCTTCAAAGCAACCTCGGCACAATTGTACCTGCACCTGGAGATATGGCATTCGCGCAATACCGAGCGTTCAAGAACCAAGTTCGCGAGAGCGAAGAGCCGTATCGATTTGTGGATGGCGAGCTTGTGGAGAAGTTCTTGGACCTGACCGACGAGCAGCAGTCAATAGCATGCAAAGGGCTAGGGCGAGATGTTGAGGAGGTCCGAGGGCTGGTCGAGGGGTTGAGGCGGTTGCATTAGATGTTCCGAAGCATGGTTGAGACATGCGACATACGAACTATAAATCGATGATTGTTGATGCCGTATACATGAGTATCCTATGATATTGTCACTACGTGTAGTCTGCTGTAGAAGAAGCTTGACGGTCACAAAGGGTTCAACAGCAATAATCCGTTGCTGGAAAGCGGTTGGGCGCAAAGAGCGAACCAACCTAGGGAAAGATTATAACAATGGTTCTGTTAGGCTCTGTACCATACTTGCGTATTGTAAATGGCTATATGTTCGTATGAAGTCCACATCTACCTATATAATCATTGTGCACAGCGTCTTTCTTGTCGCACTTCCACCATACCCTAAAGCCCTCCAGACTCCACGTTGTCTCGACCAAGATGGAATTCAACTATCACTACATGGTACAGTACCCACCAACAATGGTACAATACCACTATCCCCCAGCAGCTGGGAACCTCCCACACCCTGAACATTTAGACACACGATATGTTATACCGGCACGCCCACCTCCTCTACCTACTCCGGCGCCTTCACCAACGCCGCTGTACGCCCATCCAAGAAATGAGGCGGGAGCATTCAGCCACTCCCACGCCCACGCTCTGCAACAGTTCTATAATGAACAGTACGACGAACTTGAAGAGCAGTCCAGGGAACGAGAATTCAGGGAACAACATCCCTGGCACGGCAAGACCAAGGACCAGAAGCGCAGAGCGAAGAAGAAAGCCAAGAAGGCAAGGCGCGCAGAGAGGAAAAAAGCGCTGTACGCGGCGGCCGCGAAGGCGATGGCTAAAGACCCGGAGACTGAGCTTGCTGGTGCGATGCAAGGTCTGGAGATTGGGGAGGGGAAGGGAAAGTGCAGGGCCGACGACAACGGAGTCGCTACGCCTCCATACTCGCCTCTGGGCGAAACTGTGGGTGAAGAGTTTGAAGCGGATTCCGAGGCGTGTGAAAGCGAGGCTTCGGATTTCGAGGATGACGAGTGCACGCCATACATCGCGTTCGGCTTGACGTGCTGCGCGGAGCATGGCACGAGGTGCTTGCGCTATCCTGACCGGTTCGTGAAAGAGAGGTACCTGCCAACGTGGCACGAGTTATCGACGGGCGAGGGAAGGAGAACCCTGAGGAAATACTCGGTGTAGATGTCGATGTCGTTGTGCAAGATCCCTCCACAGCCGGCTCTTGGAAAGGAAATGGACCACAGGTGGCCGCCTATCACCCAGAGTGTAGAGTGCGATATCGGAATCGTGTACGCAATAGACGTTTCGGCCTTAGATGCGCCTACGATCTATTACTGCGACGGGAGAAGCCTCTCTTAGACGTATATAGATTGCAACACAAGCTATCTCAGCGTTGCATCAGCATCGCTGCGCTCGCTGCTACTGCTCCTGCGCCTGACACTGTCCAGCTCATGCCTCGACTGCCCTTCATCATCGCTGTCCACGAACTCCGCATTCGCCTCGCCATGTGTATTCAGCAACGGTGCCTCACCCGTGCCAGTAACCACCTCCTTCTCACCTTCTTCCCTCATACCCACGATCACACTGCCAGCGACGAGCATCGCAGCGCCCAGCCACCACAGCCCCGGTAGGCTCTCAGAGAAGATGAGCGCTGACATGACGGCGGTAATCATGAAGTTCGCAGACGTGTTTATTATAGAGACGCGGACGGTCGAGGACGCGAGGGTGAGGGCGCGGGTGAAGAGCCCCCACATGATGGCGTTGAAGAGGAGGTTCATGCCGAAGAAGGCCTAGGGGTTGTCAGCCTGAGGTTACTGAGGCATGCACAGTTACGTACAGCGCGTAAAGCATATTCGAAGAATTTGCTCGATGGATCAAGACCGAACGCCGCGGCGAGGGCGCTCGACCATGAGCTCGTGAGCTCTGTTGTTGTGCTGGGCCATGTTGAGCATATACGCAGGTTCGGGTGTGACAATGACTTACAGTTTCGCGAAGACGCCGTTGAAGGCTGCACATGCCCCACTTGTGACTGAGAAGAACAGCCATGCTGATTTTGTGGGCGGTGCCGACATTTTGAATAATTGTGCTGAAGAGCTCGATGATGTTGGTTGGATGAGGTACTTGCAGGCACCGGACTTCCGAGAGCTTAGTCAAGCTTGGTGCTTTCTCAGATAACATAGCAAAGCAGATACGCGAAAAGAGACAGCCAGAGTCAACCGGCACGTGTTTAGCTTTGAAATCTTGCAAGCTACATGCTATATGAATGTTCCTTCCTTCTGATCTTGAGGAGTTCGTATTGAGCGCAAACCAGCGTGATATCCCTAACGCCAGATCATGCCCGTGGTATCCATTTTGATCTTCATCCGTAACGCCCAAAGACTCCAAGCAAACCACTACAGCCTCTCCATGTCCTCTCGAATACCCTCAGCGACATGACGTGCTATGGGCCGATTCATTCCGGAGCCAATATGGCGGGATCACTACTCCTGCTTCACATGCTCCTGCTTCACATGCTCATGCTTCAAATGCGACTGTTGATCGTCTTTTGGCTTCTTCGTTTCGCCTGCGAGATCACGTTTAGCATATACGAAGTTCAAGCAAGACCAGAGACTCAGCTCTAGGCCTCGCCTGGACGCTTCGTATTACAGCTAACGATCTTGACCCTGTCGGCGTGAACCTGGTTCGTGTTGTCGAGCTTGAAGTTGATATCCTTGATGATGAACGTCCAAACGTCGTCGCAGAAGCGGTAGGTATCGAGGTGTCCCTGCGCGAGCGCATGTTAGCACATAGCTCCAGCGTTGAGCTCCCACTCGACTTATGAACCCACCTTGAACGTCAGCCTAGCCTTGACCTTATCTGCGAGGACGTCGGCGACAGCCTTGTCAAAGTTTGCGAGAATCTTCATAGCCAGCTGGGGCTCGATGCGGCGCTCGGTGATCAGGTTATCCAGCGTGTCCGTGAGGGCACCGCCCAGACTGTCTGCTGTCAGCTGGGGTGCTCTGACCTGCTCTTCCAAGCGCGCATGTAGTACCTGCTTCGGCGGTAGAGCTCATAGTACTTGAGATCGGCGGCCATGTTGACTGCGACAAGGTGCTAGGCTGGTGTTCGAGCGACGGGTGATTGCCTGTGGTGGAGGCCGATGATACAGTGCCAAGCGGTCCGTGCGCTAAGCATCATCGCCCGCAGCTTCCAACAATGCCTCACCGAGGAAGCTCCCCTTCCGCCACTCTCACCATCCATCTCTGCTCTTACGGCTATCTGCGACGATGGTTCTCACATATGGCACGGGTGGCGCGACCGCCGCGTTGACGGTAGTCGGCTTGTGTATGTGCCGCGACAGCAGCAACTCCGCGCAGGCAATAGCTAATGATGGGCAGACATGCTGTTCAACGGCGAGGGCGAAGCATTTAACGTCGGACGATTCCTCGAATCCATATCACCATACACCTGGGCTAGTTTGGGTATCGCCCTGTGCATTGGTCTCTCCGTTGTAGGATCCGCCTGGTACGTTTCCACAGATGCAAGAACTTGGGCAGGCTCTAACCTCGTGGCAGGGGCATCTTCACGACCGGCGTGTCCATTGTTGGTGGTGGTGTCAAGGCGCCCAGGATACGAACGAAGAACCTGATCTCCATCATCTTCTGTGAAGTCGTCGCCATTTATGGTGTCATTATGGCCATCATCTTCTCCTCGAAGATGCAGGCCGTCGGGGACACCGAGAAGCTCTACTCTGGCTCCAACTACTTCACCGGCTATGCGCTGTTCTGGGCAGGACTCACAGTCGGCATGTGCAACCTGATCTGCGGTGTCTCTGTCGGTATCAACGGAAGTAGCGCAGCGTTGGCAGATGCTGCTGATCCGTCGCTGTGTGTATATTTCATGCCATATTCCAAGTCCCGTTACTAATGTGCTTGTAGGTTTGTCAAGATTCTTGTTATTGAGATCTTCAGTTCCATCTTGGGCCTGTTTGGTCTGATTATTGGACTGCTTATGCAGAGCGCTGCCAAGGACTTCGACTGAACAGACTGACATCATCGTGCAACACAAGATGCTCAAGTAGAGAAGCAGACATGTCGATAGACGGGAGGTGCAGCTGGCAGGATTCATGCTTCAGATCACGCAACTCGGGAGAGGGGGCAATTTTGGGTTGGGTTCGCCAAAGATGTATTATGTACATAGGGAAGGCGCTTGTATAATGCATGTATCACGAGCGAGCATTGGCGTTAGATATCAAGTTTTGATCGGGGTTCAATCACAAATCATCAAACACACCGAGCGCTGCTGAGGCATCCTTACAAGTACATGAATTCAGATAGTCCGTGCGCCGGACTACATGATAGATGCGGGACAAGCCCTCCACCATCAACGTCACCTCCTCGTCCACTATGAGCATCACAAACTCGAAGTTAAAAGCCGCGATCTTGGTCGTGTCCGAGACCGCGTCGCAAGACCCATCAACAGACAAATGCATCCCGGTTCTCAAAGACGTCTTCAGCAGCTCCGGCAATGACCAATGGGATGTTGCAGAGACCGATATTGTTCCGGATAACGTACTGGCAATCCAGAAGACCATCAGGAGCTGGACCGATGGTGCCAATCCAATCAATCTGATCATTACCAGCGGTGGAACTGGCTTTGCTACCAAAGATGTGACTCCGGAGGTATGGCTTACCATGCGGTGTGCAGCAATTCATGGCTGACCATGCGGGTAGGCGATAACGCCATTGATAGACAGGCACGCTCCTGGACTTGTGTGAGTGTTCACGCATCACTATACTGGGATGTCAAATTGACAGCTGCTTAGCCATGGCATGCTTACAACTTCGTACGCGGTAACGCCCTGTTAGTAGCCACGATCTATTGTATGCCATTCTCTGACTGACTGCTTCAGTCGCGCTAATGGCTCGGCCTGTTGCGGGGACTCGAAAACAGTCCATTGTGATCACTTTACCAGGATCGCCGAAGGGTGCTAAAGAGAATCTCGAGGCTATTATTAAGCTGTTGCCGCATGCCTGCATCCAGGCAGCTGGTGCGGAATCAAGACCCCTTCATGAAGG
>JUDZ01008856.1:0-12479 GCA_000812845.1 Stagonosporopsis tanaceti | reverse complement strand
GCGGCTGGGGGAGGAGACGGTTGTGGGGGCGTCGTTGTGGGCATCGCTGTTGAGGGCGTGGTGGTGGTTGTGGGCGGTGACATGGTGGTAGAAGAGGGGGCGCTGGCGCTCCCCATCTCGATGTCGCCGTGTGTCTGTATCGTGCTTCGCTCAGGCGCGCTGAAAATCCGGCGGCCCGTCACTGCACGTCCAATGCTCCCGAATGCGCCGCGCGCGTGGTCGCTCATTGTCACGGGGGTGGGCGGTGCGGCGCCTCCGTGGGTAGCGCTCCAGTCTGAGCGTGCGCGCATGCGCGAGATGTGGCGCTCGCGGCGCACCATCAGGTTTGTGATTTTGACTGGGCAGGCGCCGGCGGGGAGCACGCTCTGCTTGCACATTGGGCAGAGCGAGGAGCTGCGCAGCAGGAACGTGTCGATGCAGTCGGGGTGGAAGATGTGGCGGCAGGGGAGCTCGCGGACTTGGGTCTCGTTGTGCTCGAAGTCGTCGATGCAGATGGGACATGTGGCTTGTGAGAAGGCGGTGCTGGAGGGAGGCGAGGCGGAGGGCGCGGAGAGGTGGCGGGAGAGCGGGGGCTTGGAGCCCGTGTCTGCGTCGACGCCAGGGGCGAGGGGCGCGGGCGGTTTCTCGACATCGGGGCCGGCGGTGTAGGTTACGATGGGCATTTTGTCGAGGACTTGTTGGGAGACGGTGAGGCGCTTGACGCCGAGGGCTTCGAGGTCTACTTCGCCGTTGAGTACGCGCTGGCGGAGGGCGATGCGACGGCGACGCTGGACAATGTGCATGCACACTGAAGTGATGCCGATTGCGGCGATGAGAATAGAAAGAACGATGACCAGGAAGACCCATAGGCTTGGAAGGGTACTGCCCGACTCTGTGCTGACGGTGGCCCATAAGCGAACGTAGGATGTGCTGTCGAACAAGCGGCCGAGATCGTCGCCATTGGGCACAGTGGAGAGGTTGCCAGAATACAGGTTCAGCTGATCCATGACGGTGCTGCCGCTCGTGGAAGACAAGGCGTAGGTGGGAAAGGTGTTTTGCTGCTGCCACATGCCGCCATCCTGCAGGTCCCACGCTGGGTTGTTCAGCACCGGCGGCTGCGCATTGCCGTTCCCTGGCAGGTAGGTGATGAAGCCTTTGGTGGCAGATTGTTGGCGGGCGGCGATCAAGTACTCGAGGGTGCATAGCGGCGAGTACCAGGGGGCGAATGCTATGAGGGCATAGTTGCGGTCTGCGGGCAGGTTGGCGATGCGGGTTGCATTCGCAGGGACATGCTGCGACTCGTTGGCGCGGCAGTCCTCGCTGAGGAGGTCGGGGACATAGAGGATGCCGTAGGGATCGGAGCCGGCGCCCTTTGTGGAGAGGGTCTGGATGTTGGTGACGCCGCGGTACTGGAAGGAGACGGTCTCGTTCAGGGTGTTGAACTGGTTGTTGACATAGTCGATCTTGGAGGGGTCGGGGAACTCGATGGTGAAGACGCCGATGCCACGGGCAGCTGTGTCACGGTCAGTGGGCGGGCGCGAGACACGGGCAGGGCAGTGTGGCGGCGCGGCGGTGCGACATACTCATGGCGGAGGGTGGAATGCGTTATGCGCTATGCGCGATGGGCTGGGCGAGTCCGCGGTCGACGGTGCGAGTCGCCAGCCACTGCGCATGCTCGGGCGGCAGAAAGGGCGGACAGCTACAGAGAAGCAACAAGCGGCATGGGTATCACAGAAAAGCGGCAGCGCGAGAGAACGAGCGGGGCGTGGGCGTGGGCGTGGGCGTGGTGAGGGCGGAAGGCCGGCTTTGGCTCGAGTGGCTGGACGGGCTGGACGACGGCGGCGAGAGGCTAGGGCCGTGGGAACTGGAAAGCTTGTTTGCGGCTCAGCTGTGGCGGGGAGCGAAGCGCATCCGGGCAGCAGAGAGCCTGCGCGAGCGTGCAGTCGTCGCGGCAGGCAGGGCCACCGGCCGCGAATGCTTGCGGCGCGCGTCGCAGCATCGCGCCGCCCATGACGTTGGCCGCGGCGCGCTGCCTCTCCAGATCCAGGCGCAGATGGCGGAGAGGGCCTTGAAGCTTGGCTTCCGTCTTCCGTCGTCCGTCGAGGTGCACGGTTCGCCGTTCTGCAGGCGCGGCGGCCGTCGACATGGGCGCGCTGCCACTGCACCGCATGCACGCTTCCATGGCCCATTGAGACTGAGCCCGCCCGCCCGCCGCTGGCCCCCGTAGAACTGCGTTGCATCCACACCCGCCGCCCAGTGCATGTGGCAGTGGCCGTGACAGCGACGCCGACGCCGACGCCGACGCCGACAGCGACAGCGACCCCCCGCGCCCGCCGCCCGTCCACGACAGACGCGACTCCTCCCCGCACACCGCGGCCCAGCATCCACCGCGCGACGCCCGACCGCCCGCCATGGCGCCCACGACCAGCAGCAAGGGCAAGGCCGTCAAGCCCGGCGGCAAGGCCTCGGCCGCACCGCGCAGCCGCAACACCACCCCGCTCCCCAACGCGCGCCCGTCGGTCGAGCCGCCGTCGGGGTCCACGGCCGCCTACTTCGAGAAGCCGCTCAGCGCCGCCCTGAAGAAATGCAGCTCCGCCATGGAGGACATCCTCGACACGGGCGCCGCCAACGGCACCATCCCGTCCGGCAGCACCCTGATCAAGATGCGCGACCAGGTCGAGAAGACGGTCCTGAAGACCATCGAGGCCCGCTGCACCCACGCCGAGGCCGCCCTGCGCACGCTGCACGGCCTGCGCAAGAACCGCGGCCCGCGCGACCGCAAGGACGACAAGGACGACGACCGCAAGCACAAGCTGAAGAAGCCCGGCAAGAAGCACGACGACGACAGCAAGCACCCGCCCGCCGTCGGTGCGCATGGCCTCGCCCGCCAGGACGGCCTCGAAGTGAAGGGTGGTCAGTCATGCTTTCACCCGCCCTCGCCGCACTTGGTGTCCATGTAGCAGCCATGCATAGCTAACGCTCCTCCACAGAAGACTCCACCATGTCCTCGCCCCTGTCCCAACAGCAACCCGCCGCCGACGCACCCCAAGACGCAGCATCGCCTAGCGGCTCAGATGTCTCGCTCCAGCCCGCCCCCGCGCCTGCCGTGCCTCAGTTCCAGACCTTCGGCGAAGACCCCGTCAAGTTCGACGACCCCACCGTATACCACATCCGCGATGTCACCCCGGGCATGACCGACGAGGAGAAGAAGGAGATCTTCTCTGTCGCAGTCTTTCCGCCAACAAACCTGCACGACAAGATCGCCGGACTGCCACCAGACAAAGACTTCTCCAACGCAAAGCCAGCTACCCAGGTCAACGCCGGCGTCTTCGCCAACTACGTCGAGCCTTACATACGGCCACTGACCGAAGAGGACGTGGCCTTCTTGAAAGAACGCGGCGACCGCATAGGCCCCTTTGTCCTCCCAAGACGGGGCCAGCGACACTACAAGGAGATTTGGGCCGAAGAGGACGGCGCCATGCACATTGACTCGAACGTAGACCGGCCAGCGACCAACATTCCTCGCGGCGCTGCCGAGGACATCATGGACGAAGTGCTCGAGTCTGAACAGGTCTCTGCAGGGCCTCTTGTGTCTCGGCTGCTGGCGACGCTCAGGCCTGAAGGGCGAGGGAACCAGAACAGCTCCAACGAGACCAACGGCGTCAACGGCGATGCTATGGACATTGACGAAGGCGCCGGCGCTCCTGCAGACACGACAAACACCAACACCCTCCCCTCCGCAACACAACTACCTGACTTTATGGGCCGAGCTCCACAACCCACCAGCACCGGCCGCGCCGACTATGCCTCGCTCGAAGACCGCATGCTGATGGAATTGAAGCACTATGGCTTCCTCTCCGAGGCAGACGCCGAAACGCAGTCCTACGACTCTCACTTTGACGACGAAATCGCACAACGACTACGCTTCCTGCAAGAAGAACTCCGCAAGCAATCCATCGTCAACGGCGCGCGAAAACAGCGCCTCCTCGAACTGACAGAAGAGCGCATAGCCCAGCAAGAATACAACACCATCGCCGACGACCTCGACAACCAGCTCAATGCCGCCTACCTCAAGCGCAACCGCAACATCGGCAAGGGCAAGAAGCAGAACAAGCGGCCCGGCGGCGCTGGCGGCGGCTCCCACGCCGTTGCGAACGCCGGCATAAGCAGACCTGGCGTTGGTGAGCCGATACGAACGCTCATGGAACGTCGAACACAATGGATCAACACCATCGGCCCCGTTGTCAACTATGGCAAGACGGGCCTACCGTCTGAAACCATCTTTCCCGACGACAAGATGAAGGAGCTTGAGAGCCGCGAGGTGGAGATCTGGAACACCGAGGCCGAGGAGTAAATGCTGCTTTTTACCAAAAACGTTTGGAGTTTTATGGCGCATGTCCGTCAAAAGCATGGATTGGCGTTAGGGAGACGGTTATACCTGGATGTTCTTGTTGTGTTGTTGTATTCCCCCAGCTCACAGGGGCTGTGGGCGTTTGTTCCTAGAGCTTATATGTCCTCGTACGTATGCTCCGATATCTACATTCTTATCTTAGTGGAATACTTATCTACTACTACTTGGTTTTGGCTAGTGGTCGCTGCGAGGCTGAAGGATTTGGCATGCAGGTGCATAGCCCCGCTCCTGCCCTCACTCCTGCCATCCAGGAGCGACAAGGCTGACGCGATCCTCCACTCTCCTGCCACTTCTTGCTTACTTTCTTTCGCCCACCACTTTCTCCAATTCCATCGCCATTTGTCTGGGCGATACTGACGTGCATTGTCACTGAAATCTACTAAAACGTGTCGTAGCTCATCGAGCCAGCGACCTCTCACTTCCTGCTACTCAAGCTCACTCGGATCATGCGTCAACTGCTGCCTCGGACACCCGCTCCTACCTTCATTACCGTTGCTCTCCAGAAGCCAACAGTATGACCAGATGGCACGCGGATTCGTGCGAGCTGCCGCAGATCGAACTTTCCAACGACAAATGGCCGTTCTGCACGGCTTGTGGGAAGACTTGTCCGCCGCTGGAAGAGCTCATTGACGCAGAGAAGGATGCGAACAATGTTTCGGTACTCGACATACCTCCGGATGAACCTCAAGGGCAAATGAATCTGTACTGGCCGAAATGCGTTCGTTACTCGAGTGTGGACGGTTCTGCGACAGCTCCGGAAAGCATCTCGAACCAGCAGCCGCAGAAAATTGGAGAACAGGCCAACTCGACAGATCTGCTGGCACATATATATGGACCTACGCTCAGTTTCGATAAATTCCGGGTTGCACGTTTATCCACCTCACAGGATGAAGAATCTCCTGTTCACGTCATGCTCGAAACCTATCCAGATGACCAATACCCCGAATACGAGACTGTCTCGTATCTCTGGGGTGGCGAAGACGGGGACAGTTCCCCCTGCAGCCCTATCTTCATTGGAGATTATTGGGACGTTCTGCTTCAAACAGGGAATTGTTCGTCCGTGTTAAGATTTCTGCGTCCGCTGAGAGGAGAGAGGACTGTTTGGATCGATGCATTGTGTATAAACCAACGGAACGTCCAAGAAAGAGCTGCACAGGTCGGAAAGATGCGCCAGACTTACAAGAACTGCACGAGGGTCGTCGTTTACCTTGGTGATGACTTGATCATAAAGTCTTCCACCTTCCCACACTACCGAACGCTCGACCAGCTCGCTCATAAAGATCCAAATCAGAAAATCTTCCCAGACGACCACCCAAAACATGGTCGTCCCTTCACAATCCACGAATTGTTCACACGCAGATTCTTCACTCGCATCTGGATCGTTCAGGAGCTGACCCTCCCAGAGCGAGCTGTCTTTCGAATAGGAAACGTGGATTTTCGTACTGATTCCAAAACGATCGCTCGTCTTAATCAAATCCAGGAAAATCTTGATGAGCGCCGAGACGCTTTGATCATTCCATGGTTCCAATACACGAATCATCAAGGTTTCGCCGGTGAGGATGTTTCGGACATCTACACTCTTCTCAAGACAACACAGCAGTGTCAGATGTCAGATCCCCGAGACAGACTATTCGGTATTATAGCGCTGCTGCGAGACCAAGAAACGAAAAGAAATTTCGCCCCAGATTATTCACTATCTTACCTGCACTTCTGCATTGGGCTTTTTGCGCATTGGATCCTCAACCAGGGCCTTTTCCAGTTGCTGAACATGGCTCAAACACTCCTTGAAACCGATACCCATGGTCCAACCTGGCTGCCGGGCCACAGGTCTGTGGAGGATTGGAAAAATGTCCTGTCACCAAACTCTGCCACACACCCATACCGTGCTATGGACGCCATGCGTGATAGCGACAGTCACTGGAGCCACTCAACCAATGACAAGATAGTCATCAAGACCACGGAACTACCTCAGGTTGAGCGCGAACAGCTTCACGTGCATGATTTCGCTTTGAGCTCAAAAGAAGGTACCCCACGGTCCTGGGCCAAAAACTCGTATGTCAACAAACGTACGGGAGGGTTGGTGGTCGACCTTGTACATCTCTTTGTTTTCAAAGAGAAACCACGTTTGGTATTGCAACACGAGCGCTTCGGATTCCTCTTCTCCATCAACAGTGTGAACCAAGATCAGGAGATGGCCTTGTATATTTTTTCTCCTATCTGCCTCGACAAGCTGATATGTCCATACAAAGATCGTTTGTTTATGCTGGATGGTGGATACTGTGATGATCGAGATGACACTTCCATTGGAAGCGACCACATGAAGGACAACCAAGGGATAATGTACTTTATTCTGAGGTTTGATCATGTCACCCACGGCCGCCCACTTGAGTGTAAACTTCTAACTGCCAACCTGTATCTGTTCGAAGTCCGCAAATTCAAATATCGATCCCAGCACTGGAACAAACATAATGTCTTTCATGGTCTATCGCGCAACGGGCCCGAAGACGGGTGCTTGCAGATCTCTCGCCGCTCCAAGCTCGATGACCCCTGTCCCGATCCAAGAGAGAATGTAGCAAGCACAATACATCGTTTGACAAACGTAATCAAGAGTGTGCAGTCCCTGAAGAAAATGTCAAACGACACTGAAGACACGACGCACCAATATCTACTCGAATGTATTCATGACCACCACCACAAGTACTTTTCGATGAAGGGAGTTTGGCAACAAATCCTACCAGGCCGAACGAAGTCCACGGGGCTCGAAGCGATACGCAATATGTGTCGAGCCGCCTTTACTGATGATCCAGCCCGCGCAATCAAGGAGGCCATGCTCGATGATCCCAGCTCGCGTACCGACATCTCTTCCAACTATTACCATATCCGGATCCCCCACGACCAATGGGTTCTCAGAAAGCACTATTATCTCCTCAAGCCATTAGACTTTCGCGAGGCACGACGGGAATCCAACGGCCTTGAAAATCACCTGCCTTCGCCCCCGGACAGCATAGTTGAATTCCTTCGCTACTGGAGATCAAACCAACAGCCCCAACCACTTCTCGATAAAGGGCTACTCGTCAGCTATCTCCGTAACCCGAAGAAGCATCTTCGTGACCGGTGTCGCGAATGGACCCCTCTCAGACAGGAAGATGATGCCTACGCGCTCTTGCAGCTGTACGTGGCGGTTGACTGGGAGTGGCGCCACGACACGGAAACAAGCTGGCAAGAGACGGCGCACGCTAATTTTCCACGATCCCTCTACCAAGGGGCATGTGACCCTGTTTTTCAGCCTGGAGTCGATATTCACGTCCGTGCTCCGTATCACCAGGTGGAGGCCTTCATCCAGGAAGAGTTAAACGAGTTCCTCCCGCCCTTGAAAGCGCTGATGGATGCGCATCAGCCGCCGTTGACGCTTGACCAGGCGTGGGATATGGTGCTGGCGGGCCCGACGGAGGAGCAGAAGCGGCGCGGCGTTCCGAAGATCATTGGAGGGGTCAAGATGGATGGGAGTACGTACCAGGTGGAGATTTCGTGAATGCAGATAAGACGGATATCTGTGTGCATCTACGGTGGTCAATGTACTTGAACGATCAACATGTAAGGCAGGAGTGCGGTTGAGTAAACACTAAGGTGCGGATGTAAATGGTGAAATGCAATATCGATCTTGATTCAAACTAAGGTATCAATCCATCCCACATGCTCAAAAATCTTCACACTCAACATACCCACCCCCAAAACTCCACTCATGCACCTAAACCCGCGCCCAATGTCTCTTCCCCCCGTCTATTCAATCACCCAAGCTCTGGATCTGCACCTTGATGGCCCCCGTCTTGGGATCCGCCGCCGTCTTGAACGCCTCGACCGCATCCTCGAGCGCAAACCGGTGCGTCACCAGGTCGCCGAGCTTGATGACGCCGCTCTCAACGAGCCGGATGGCCTTGGGCCACGTGTTGCAGTAGCGGTACTGGAACTGCAGATCGACCTCGCGGGTGGAGAGGCGCATGAAGGGGATTTTGATTTCGTTCTTGCCGACGCCAATGACGAAGACTTTGCCGCCGAACTTGACCGTCTGGATGGCGCCTGCAATGGACGACTCGACACCCGTGCACTCGAGGGCGTGGCTAGGCTCGACGTCGTGCGTGAGGGCCAGGATGGCGGCGCGGAAGTCGTCGACGCTGTGGCTGAACTCGACCTTGTGCGTCAGCACGCGCGGGACCAGGCGGCGCGCAAAGTCCAGGCGGCCCTGGTCGATGTCGGTGATGACGAGGGGCGCGGCGCCGGCGGCCTGCGCGCACAGCAGCGTCACGAGGCCAATGGGGCCGGCGCCGCAGACGAGTACCGGGTCGCCGAGGCGGACGTTGGCGCGGTCGAAGCCTGCGAGGGCCACCGAGAGCGGCTCCAGCATGGCGCCGTCTTCGAACGTCATGCTGTCTGGCATCTTGTGGCACCACATGGCCGGGTGCTTGAGGTAGCGGCGCAGCAGGCCGGTGACGGGGGGCGTGGAGAGGAACTCGACCGATGTGCAGCCGTTGTAGCGGCCGGTGAGGCAGGGCTCGCATTTGTGGCAGATGATGTTGGGTTCGATGGCGACGCGGTCGCCGATCTTGAGGTTGGTGACTGTGGGGTGGACGGCCATTACTACGCCAGAGGACTCGTGGCCGAGAATGTGTGTGTCTTCGACGATCATGGGACCGATGCAGCCCTGGGATTGTCAGTGATGTGGGTTCTAACGCATGACTCCAGCATCTTCACAGCCGTGAAATTTGGCACCTAGATTTCTTGCTCTTTGAAAACAGGGACTGGATAACTTACTGCGTGCCAGAAGTGAATATCACTTCCGCAAATGCCAGTGCTCTTGACATTCAGAAGAACCTCGCCGACCGCAAGATCTCCACCCCTCTGGACCTCGTCCAGGCTGGGTTCCGCCTCAGCAACCCACAGCTCATGCTCAGGATTTGTGTAAACGCCGATGTTTGCCTTTGCAGGCGCGATTGTGGTGGTTGTGCTCATCTTGCCGCTCTGTGTCTCAAGTCGGGTGAAATGGGAAGAGAAGATGAATTGAGGAAAGGAATCTCTCAGGAAAGTCAGAAGAAATAGGGAACAATCCAAAGAAGAAAAAAAAGTTGCAGAAGGGACTGTCAGCTGCCCATTTTGCGGGGCATATCTATACGTGGAGCTCCGAGGTGCACGCCGCGTTGGACCCCTCTGTCCCCAAACGTCACTGCTTGCCCCGCCAGGAGATTAGAATGGATCGAAAAGCCCACGAATGGCAACCCGACAACTCCGCGCGGTCGATCCTTCGGGCTCGGGGTCGTGCTAACCGAGACGCGAGCCATGCTGTTTTGGGAAATTTACCCTGAACTTTTGCTGTCATGCGGCTGTAATGCTGCAAAACTCACGATGTTTGGCGTGGTGTTGAGGTGGACCTTAGCCGTGCAGGCTCGGTGTTTTCGCCGTGCAGTGCTTTGGGCCTCGACAACGGCATTCGAGCGGTCTGGACCCTGCATAATTGTCGGAGCTGCAGCGAAATCTTGTGCCTCGAAATAGCAAGACTCGGGGCGCTCCCGAACACCCAGTAGCGTCTGTCGCGTCTGCAACAGCGCACTTTCTTCACAGTGTATCCTCTTCCCTTGCCTTGTGGCTTCTCGCCGACTCTAGGCCCCCGAAATCTGCCCACGTCAAGTGCGTCCCGATAGCAGCTTCGTAAGCCAGGTGCGCATTCGTCAATTTCCGCTTCTTTACTGGTCTCAGCTTGGTCTTCGGTGAAGGAGCCGCTGGAGGTTTGGGCGCCACCCCTTCTTTCGAAACCTTTACCGCCGGCACTGGCCCTGGTGAGTTTCTGGGCGTCAAGTCTCGCGCACCCTGACTCTCAGTAATGTCTTCCACTGTCGCTTTGGCGACGTCTACAGTCGTTTCCTCGATCTCAACCGCGGACAGTGCCCGAGGCTCCCCAGCGTCCAGCCTTGCAACCTTCGGCTTCGCAACGCTTGGAACCGTAATCTCAGGAGGAGTCTCGAATTGCGTATCCTGTTGACTCTCATACCGGCCCCGCTTCTGAGTGTCTTCGTACTGCGTTCTAGCCTTGAAGATGCGTAACATCTCAGCATCGTGGCGGAATATCTGTGCTGAACAATGCTCGCCGAATAGCGCCTTCATGCTGAGTTCTGGAGTCCAACTTGCTTCGTCGACTGTACAAGGGAAAACGTCGCGCGGCTTGAAGGCTGCGACAAGTTCGCAAAGCTCCGAGTAAGACGAATGTCGTGAGTATGGAAATCGGATTGTCTTGTTTCGAGGCGGGTCGGCGCCATTGTCGTGTTTTTTAGAGGCATTCGATGCCAGAGCGGCCACGAAATTCTGCAAAGAAAGGTCATTCTCGTTGATCTGGCTTTCCTTCTGTAACTGCAGACCGAAATCCACGGAGGCGCTGCTTGAACTTAGAGCATGCTGCAGCAGCTTTAGTACCTTAGACAATAGGTCCGGATTTTCGATGGATTGAGCACATAGCTCCATCAGCTTTCCTACAGTAGCAACGTCGCCCGTCTCCAGCTCTTCCTTCTGGTCTAGATCGCCTCTGCCGCCACCAGCACCCAATTCGGCGATCTCTACACCGTTAGACCGAGAGATGATGGGAATGATATGAATTATGTTCGCGTTCGTGTCGTCATCCAAAACACTGCAGCCCATACCACGCTCACAGCTATGTATGCGTACGTTTTCCGATGAAGTCAGGCAGCCCGGTTGCACATGGTTGCCATTCCTGAAACCGCAGAGCGCAGCAGCTTCGCGTACTTCGATACCTGCATCTTTCAGGAATCTGTTCTCGCTCTGCACGTCAAGCCCCGCTTCCCGCAGACTTCTCTTGTCCATTGACGACACCGACCCATAGATGCGCGTGCGGTAGTCATCGAGATGTATGCGCGAATCGAGGAATGTCGACAACGCAACCCAGACGTTCTCGTAACCAAATGTCCACGAGTGGAAGTAGAATATCGTGTCTTTTGGGTAGGTGCTCACTTTCTCCAGCAGCTCTTTGATACCCTCCGCTTTCGAGGGAAAGGTCTTGTATGGCGCACGCTTAGTCGCAAATGTGGTATCCAGATAGATGCAATCAAGAGTCCGAAGTCCAAGTGCGTAAGGAGCGAGAACAGGATTCTGCACAATGCTATTGACCCACCATAGTTCTGCACGGATGTCTCCGGTATAAAGCACTGCTCTGCCGCCGCCCTCGATTAGAAACATGACAGCACCGATGCAGTGGTTGGCGTCGATCAGCGTTACACGGATGCTATTGCCAGGTGCGAGCTCAATCGTAGTAGGCGTGTCCAGCGGAAGTGGCTTTGCCAGCTTGCGCATACTCCTGTCGTACGTAACATTGCGGCTCTCGAGGATGCCTTTGGCAAAATTGACTCGGTAATGAAACTTCTCCAGGTGAAGTAGAATCTACCGTAAAGTATGAGACGCGGATTGACGAACATGACTCGTTTGTCGCTCAGCACTTACCTCTCGAGTCGCGGCGGAGCAGTACACGAAGGGAGCTCTTAATGAGTCCAGCCCCACAAGATGATCTGAGTGCACGTGGCTGAGGAAGCAGGCCAAGGGCGCCTTGTGCTCAGGATGGTGCCGAAAGTAGTCGAGCCTGATCTGGGGGAACTCTGATGCGTTGATTCAGCATAGCGACCCTTCAGTAGAAAGTGGTTCGTACCGGCGACGATGCCTTTGAACGTAGACATGTTCGCGTGTTTCACGTCGTCTTGGTGTCATTTCCAACGGTTGCCGAGAGGCCATGTACGGCCGGTGATGGTGTTGCAGGAATGAAGGTGAGAGTCGAGGCGACGCGTAGGTGGCGCGCGTAAACGTGACATCCTTTGTCCTTGCAAGGCTGGCTTCCGCAGCCAACATGTACGTCCCAGCATCGCAATAGCAGCCACGATAAATGCTTGATGTTCATCTTAAAGTCCCAATATTTGAACGCACTAGTTTGAACAGGCGCCAATCAATTTTGTACAATATCTAGGTTTACTTTCATGTTCTCAACCTCAATAGCAGTTTGCAACTCACCTACTACCTAGATAGAAAACATCTTTTCTGTCAA
>JUDZ01008855.1:0-12465 GCA_000812845.1 Stagonosporopsis tanaceti | reverse complement strand
TGCTCTTTCGATCAACGATTGCAGTGCGTCTTGTGAAACTTGTGACACCTCCAGAGATACGGAAATTAGGTAGGTGAACTTCAGAGCACAGATCTCGGTTCGTGCCCAGTTTTCGGATTCGGATTCGGAGGCCTCAGCGTTTGGCTTTGAAGCAGCCACGTCTTCTTCGATGTGCGAGAGAAAAGATGTTCTGTCTTCGTCGCTCATGTTCTCCACTGCAGAACGAAGGTCTTTGAAGCAACTAGGTATCCGAGCGAAGTGTTTCCAGTAGTCTTTGCAGTCTTGCAAGAGGCTTTCATCAAGGTAGACGCGCAACTTCAGGCGCACAAGGCGCAGTGGTCGATCGAGCTCCAGTGTGTCAGAACTGAAGACACGGTCCCTGATAGATGAGAGCTTGTGTTTGGCCCTGTGGTGATAAGCCCATGTTAAAAAATGTTGAACGTGAAACCTTACTCTTCAGATGGATACAGCTCTTCAGCCGCGTCGATCAGGAAAGTCCAAATGTTCACCCTCGCTGAGCATAGCTGTCGTAAAGGATCATAGTTGCCTTCGTCTGCGGCTGAGATTGCGCTTTCGATAAGCTTGAGAACATGCTTTTCGAGTAGCGTGTACTTTTGTGCGCTGGCGAGAATGTCGACTATGAGCAAGGAGACGTCAAGGGCGTGCTTCTCCATGATTGGCTGCAAATGAGCCGGCGGTGCCTGCCAGAGTTCCAGAAGGTCGGCATGCTTTCCTTGACGCGCATATATCTTAGCCATAAACCGAAGGTCTCGTATATCCTTGACACAGATGGGATCGCTCTGACATCGTCAGCCAAGTGTACGCAGCAAATACTGACAATCGAGAGGGTATTACCTCAGGTCTCTCGTATGCGTCTTTCATTTGTTTCAAGGCTACACCCAGCTGGATCTCAGACATACGGTCTACAGTACCCGTTACTTGACTCGCCCGAATCTTTTGTTCGGCAGACATTTGCTGAGCAAAGATTTGTGTATAGTATGTCAGCTTATCGGATGACGCCCCTTCCAATCTGTACTTCACGATTGCCTGTTCGTATTAGTACGATGGCTGCTGATTCACAAGTATGCTTCTATTCGTTGACATACCGTTCGAACATCGTCCCAGCATCCTTGCCGCATAGCCGTTGTGAAGAGGGCATCCCATACATCCTTGCGATCTTTCTTGGTAGTCTTGAGGGCGGCCGCATTCTGCCACGCTTTAAGGCCTTCGTTTCCTACAGAATTGATGTGATCAAGCTTGGGATTTGATCTGGTTGTCGCTTCAACAATGAGCCTGTAGACATATTCAAGCAATAATTCATCCTGCAACGTTGACTTGTGTTGGCAAACATCCCGCAACGACTTCGCAACTGCTTCAGGCTGCGATTGTAATTGCAGAGAGACATCGGCCCGCCATGTCTGCAGCGTGTGAGCCAAACAGTCACATGACATTAGGAGTCACTTACTGTCAAGTATGGATTACCAGGACTTTTCTTCAACAGTTTATCGATATAGGAGAGCGCAAACTTTGGTTTCGGGTAGTCGCGCTGAGCCTTCGATAGCTTGTCCCAATTAAAAGCCATCACCGCCGAATCAAGTGAGTGCGTTCCGCGAAGACGTTGGTATGCAAAAGCGTAAGGATGAAAAAAGGCTAGACAGCCCACCTCGGTTGCACTTGCCATGATGATCGAAGTGGTCTGTGCCCACCCACCCGGACACAAAGTGGGCAACTTCACCTTGGAGATGGGACGCACCTATGAGCTAGGCGTGTCTCTTGCCAGGCTATTTAAATGGGTAGAATCGCTATCTCAATCACCTTTCGCTCTTACATGAGCAGACGTATTCATTGCCTCGGGGCCGTGAGCCTATGGGTACATATATTACAATAGCGTAGTAGATCCATCGTATTACTCGTCACTCGCCAGAGGAGGAAAGAGCACGCCTTCATGTTTAGCACCCAACGTAACCAAAGGCGTGCCGTACTCGCGATCAGCGCCGGGTTTGCAGTATTCCAGGGTCCTTCTGTCTGCTTGTACACCAAGTTGGTTAAGGAGCATGTCTGCCTTGTTTGGCATGTAAGGCTGAAGAAGAATTCCTGTCATGCGCAGAGCCTCGGCTGTGAGGTATATCGTACGATCCACATCTTCTCCGGGCTCACCAGGAGCGTACTCGACTATGTTGTCCCAAGGCTTCGACATTTGGAAGAACAAGTTGGCCTGATCAATATTAGCTATTGGCCCCTGGAGAGCGTAAAGATCAACCTACCCCTCGTACGAGCTCAGTAATCTGGTGAAGTGCCTTCCGAGGGTCATACGCATCGAACAGGCCATCAACCTTCGAGGAGACTGGGCTTAGAGAATTGAACCAAAAACGTGAACCAGGACCTTCGCCCCAGTAATCTGCCGGTGCACTGCCAATGCGTTCGACCGCACCGCGGACACTCCACTTCTTGCCCCTGGTGACGCGGGATACCAGGTTTCCCAGCTGCTGATTTAAGAATTTGTTGTACAGTTTGATGATATGACTATTGTCATAGCTCGAGTCGTCTTGTATGCCACCATCGTGAGCCATGTAGAATCGCATGACGTCTGACCCGTATCGATCTAGAGCATGGAAGGGATCCACAACCCTACCGGTTGACTTTGACATTTTTGCGCCTCCAAGGGTCCAATGGGCATGGGTTAGGATCTTCTTTGGAAGCGGAAGATCGAGCGCCATGAGGAATGCCGGCCAGTAAATGCAATGGAAACGCACAATATCTTTGCCAATGACATGGCAATCTGCCGGCCAGCCTCCTTCTTGCTCTTTGCCAGGTGTGAATGGGTAGCCTGCCTTTGTTGCATAATTCATAAGAGCGTCGAGCCAGACGTAGATGGTCTGCGAATCATCGTCTGGTACTCGAATGCCCCATGTAAGTCGTTCATAGGGACGAGAAATAGAGAGGTCTTCAAGGCCAGACTCCACGGCCTGCACGACCTCCTTCATGCGATGCGCTGGAGCTATCCATTCTGGATTCGCTTTGTAAAATTCGAGGAGCGATTCGCGAAATGCAGAGAGACGAAAGTGGTAGTTCTGTTCCGACGACCATTCTACCTCACTACCAGTCTCGATGGATGTCTGAAGACCTATCAGTCTGGCGTAAGAAGCATCGTCAAGCCAAACCATACCATAATCTTTCTTCCAGTAGATGGTTCGATCCATGGTTGTACTCCTGACTGTGGGTAAAAGCATTCATCGGTAATCGAGTACCATCCCTCGTGTTTCTGCTCATAGATAAGACCTTTCTCCTGTAACAGATACTGTCTGCCGTTAGCAGTTGTTGTCAGCAACGACGATACCATTGTCCCCTCGTACCCAAGCATATTGCACAGCATCTTTATGATCTTGGTCTGTAGTCCGTACAAAGTGGTCGTTCGAGATCTCGGCCTTACGTGCAAGGTCCTAGGTCTTGTGAGCCGCAGGTGCGATTACTGGCTTAGGTTCGGATCGCGTACTCGAAATATATCTGCACCTTTGTCGCAAAAGGCCTTTGGATCGATATCAGCCTTAGCTGCTGCTTTTTGAACCTTCAAAGGTTAGCGAATGCATTATTGGTTATCCTGAAGTTCCAACCTTTAACCCATGCTCATCAGTTCCTGTGCACATAATTGCCTCCTTTCCTCTGAGTACATTCCATCGCTTGATGATGTCCGTAAGGACCATGGTATACAGATGGCCGACATGAGGAGCGGCATTGACGTAGAAGATTGGAGTGGTAATGTAGTACGGCTTTTCGGGAGCTGGTTTGGTCGAGATGAATCGCCTGGGACTACTGTAGGCCGAGCATGGCCAGGTCGAGCTTCTGAGGAAGCTCGAATATACGCTACGCAATGCTGGAACTGTCGAATTTGCAAGTCGCGTACGCATTCTGTCTCACTGGTATCGCGACGCGCACATCTTTCGCGACTGCAGCTCCAAGCTCCGAGGTCGACTAAGCCAAATAGGGCATTAGCGGTGGATGACTAAGATGGAGCTTCACAGCTTTCCGGTTCATGTGCAACGCTCATCATCACACTTGACAGAAGCACCTCGTAGTTGTAGCTAGCATCTGATACCAGCCCTATGTCCTGGTTCGATCCAGGGTACCAAATGGCATGCCACACGAATTCGAGCGAACGGACTCTACTAGTCTGAACTCGAACCAATCGACCCGAGTGGATTACCGGAGATCAGAAGAGCAAAAGCCAGGACTGTGTTGCTAAGGACATGGCAACGGTCAGGAAGTTGATAGGATCTTGCAGCTATAGTCATTGCGGAAAGCAGCTTGACGCTGAGTGGTGGACATGGTATGCAAGTCAAGCTTTTGCAACCCACAAACGCTCCGAACATTTACTACACTCGCGTGTATAACCCATCTTCTGGTAAGCCCTTACTGATGCCCACGCGCTATCGAATACACCTGTTGGAGAGGCGTCGTCAAGGGTTGGCGGAGGCGGATATGCCGCCGTGCCAAGAGTCAGCTCTCTATTCAGATTCTATTCAGACCCAAATTCGACATCCTGCAAAGTTCGCCCTAAACACATTCACTGTCTCAAGATAACAGCAATCCCTTTCTTGGAGAGCGCTGCGTCTCTGTGTATTCTTTGTCGTAGTCCTCTTACACTGACCAGCTTGATGGTACCGAATGTACTGGACCTCCCATCCACGCCTTTGAGAAGTGCTTTGGCAGTTCTGGACCCGCTCTGACACCTTCAGAGAGTATTGCAATTGGATGTTCGAAGTGTGTGCTCAGAGGAACCCTTGGACAGCTGTCTTTCACCTTCACGAATGTTTCTCTATTGGACGCCATTGAGTCTCTATAGCTGTTTCTATTGACACTGCGTGAGCCCTATTGACCTTATTGACGAACTACAACAGAAACATGGCTGTTATGCTTTGTCTCCACGAGATCGAGCTCGAGTACATAACTACTCACTCCCAACCGCAATACAATCACCATCGACTCATCGACAAAACACCAGTTCATTGGTAACAGTCGATCAACTACCAACTTATTCATTCACTTTATACCACTCTTCTGAGGCGATCAGATGAGGTTCAACGCTGTTATCGCCGCCGCCGTGCTGGCTGCCACCGTCTCGGGTGCTGCCATCGCCAAACCTGCACCCGAGATCACCGAGATCGAGGCTGAAATTACTCCTGAGGATGTCGACGAGCCCTTCTACTACGCTGAAGAAGGTGACGACGAGGATCTGACCAAGCGCGAGGCTGAGGCCGATCCTCAGTGGGTTTGGTCTCCCAAGTTTCGCCCTCCTGGCCTCCCTGTAGGCAAGCGTGAGGCCGGCTCCAAATGGGTGTGGTCCCCCAAGTTCCGCCCACCGGGTCTTCCTGTTGGGAAGCGTGAGGCTGAGGCTGAGGCCGAAGCTGAAGCCGACCCCCAGTGGGTGTGGTCCCCCAAGTTCCGCCCTCCAGGTCTTCCAGTTGGAAAACGTGAGGCTGGCTCCAAGTGGGTGTGGTCCCCCAAGTTCCGCCCTCCGGGTCTTCCTGTCGGAAAGCGTGAGGCTGAGGCTGAGGCTGACCCTCAGTGGGTCTGGAGCCCCATATTCCGCCCCCCAGGTCTTCCTGTCGGAAAGCGTGAGGCTGAGGCTGATCCTCAGTGGGTGTGGTCCCCCAAGTTCCGTCCTCCGGGTCTTCCTGTCGGAAAGCGCGAGGCTGAGGCCGAAGCTGAGGCTGATCCTCAGTGGGTCTGGAGCCCTAAGTTCCGCCCTCCGGGTCTCCCCGTTGGCAAGCGCGAGGCTGAGGCCGAAGCTGAGGCAGATCCTCAATAGGTTTGGAGCCCCAAGCTCGAACCTCCAGGTCACCAACAGTCTCGAACTTTGACAGTAACGATCGCATCGCAATTCTTCACTTCTCCACACACCGAGGAAGGACTCATCAACAGATGAAGATCTCATCATCTTGTACATAAAATCCTCCGATATACTACGCCCCGTACAGTGCAGGCTTGGCTACTTTGGTGCTTGCATGGGCAGGACAGTTTCTCAACATTTTGATAGCATCTTTACAAATGGTGTTGTATGAATGAAGGCTGAGTTGTCCTTTTTCTCTCGATATCAATACATTGTTATGCATTGCCTTATCTAGCCCCACCGTGACTGTATCTTGTCTTCAGATTTCTACTTGAAGTATCTCCTGTTCGCCCAGCCCTTGCCGTACTTGAAGTCGTGATCGATGTCCTTACCTTCCAAACAAAACCGACATTTGCCTTCGAACGCCTCTCCCCGCTTCCAGGTGTAACACGGGACATCTTTTGCCACGTCAGGAGGTTCATAACACTTCAAGTGCTCGTTGGAGAAGTAGTCACATGCGTCCTTAGGGAGGCGGTGGCCGCAGCCTTCGTACTTTTGAAACGTCTTGGTGTTCTTAGGATCGCACATTTGGGTCCTTGGTATCTTTGTTGCGTAGGTGATATTGGTAGATTAGAGTCGAGTTTGTTGGCTCCCTCTCTCTCTTTTGTAGTATAAGGTCGTGGTTAGGGACCAACAATGACCATGATCTGTCGCCAGAAGAAGGACTTCACAGTGATGCATGACTGCACAGAAGAGAGGCGATGGTGACGGTGACGGTGACGATTCACTTGCATTGCCGATGTTCAATACTGCAAACAATGCATGTACGTGTGTAACGGACAACATCCAATGATCGTGCCGCACTATGGTAAGATCGAGTCCGAATCACAAACCGTAAACTTCGTCACAACATGATGTGTTTGGGTGTTCCACCAAACCATCGCTGAGATACAGTGATGTCTTCCGGTGATGTCGCGTAGAGCTGCCTCGAATTTCTGTCCTTGCACGCCGATGCCGGGACGCGTTTGCCGTGTTTGGCCATGACAACCATGATATCGTAGCTCTCCCTTGTCTTAGCGCAAGTGCGTAACTCGGCTTACCACGCTTTCTGACGGACAAATGAATTCACAACCACAACACCACAATGTCAGCACCTATGCTTTCCAGGACGGCGATACCGCGATTTCTGCTACCTCAAAAGTCATGGACGAGCACAAGCCTGTTCAAGCCCACCACACAGAATGCATTCGGAGTAAGGCGACACCGATCCTCGACAGCTCTTGAACGATGCGCCTCGAGGCAATCAACCACAGCGCTGCAGAGACAGAAGCAGATCACACAGTCTGCTTCCAGATATATCCCTGCGCTTGAGTCCCGTCGCAACTTCAGTGTCACTGCGCCCCAATTCAAAGACCATCATTTCGACACGCTCAAGTTCGTCCAACGTCTGAAGGATGAGGGCTTTACAGATGAACAAGCGGAGGGTATGATGGTCGTTCTGGGGGACGTGATAGAAGAAAGGTTGGCATATTTGTGTGGCGTCTCCAAACACATAGCTGACCCTGTTCAGCATACAGAATCTCACACGCACTATGGTGCTTCGTGAAGATCAAGAAAAAGCTACCTATACGCAGAAGGTCGATTTCGCAAAGTTGCGTTCTGAACTCATGACATCCGACTCCACAGAGTCTTCACTTACCCGCGCATCGCACGAACGGTTGACGAATGAGTTGGCCAAGCTCAACTCACGACTTCGAGACGAGATACAGCGGACGCAGGCGTCGGTGCGGCTAGATTTGAATCTGGAGAAGGGTCGCATACGTGAGGAGGCGAATGTGCAGGAGCTCAAGTTGAAGGAGACAGAGACAAGGATTGAGCAGGAGACTGCGCAACTGCGCGAAAGATTGGAGGCAGTCAAGTTCTCCACGTTGCAGTGGCTAATGTACGTCACAGATTCTGACGCTTCGGCTTCAAATGACATTGCTAACCTGGCCTCAGGGGTGTTTGCACGGGTACCGCAGCGCTCATGCTCGGTGTTTGGCGTCTGCTGATGTGAGGCAACTGGCGCGCGATACACCCACGAAACAAAGGCATAGATGGATCATGGGAAACATGCATAGGGCTGTCTCAGGGGACGGGGTTGCTTCCGGAAGGACACGGGCGATTGATGGTGCTAGGTGCGCATTGGCGCACCCCTGCCTCACGTGCAGCTGCGCAGCCACAACTCTTGTATCCATGTATGTGCTGCATAATACAGCGTGCTGCAGCGGACGGGGAGCCGTTGGCGGATCCCGATACGATATGCAGACGCTGGAGACGGCAACGTGTCGGTGCCCCAGCAATTCCGTTGCTTTGGTATCAGGAAAGCACGGCATTCGTTGCGACGCCGGAGGCAGCATGCCCCTCATATGATGCAATCGTAGGCAAACAACCTGCTTCGTGCGGTGTCTCATGATTCGCAGGCATCGGGCCTCACACCGTGATCGAGAGCCTTTATTCTGGAATCTGAGATGGCATTCTGGGTGTACTGTAACAACCATCCAAGTGACACGACTCATGGACGATGGTTCGGGCCTCAGGTCTGTGAATGGGCCAGGTTTTCTAGCCTGTTCTACGGGGCATTGATTGGCCCCCAACGTGGCATGGCCCATCAGCCAGACTCGCTGGCAGCCGCCCGTTGCAGCGTGACCTGGTGCAACAGCAGTCTCCGTGTCGGCGATGCTGGAGGCGGCAAACGACGTGCTGGCGGGCTCCAGGAGCGCAGTCCGCAAGACGAGCGATTGGGTTTGGCTGCACCGACTGTTTGTACACAAAGGGCCACGATAGCTCCCCGTGGACCCCTCATTGCCAAGAGTGAACTGGCGGCAGCAGCACCAGCGTGATGTTGAGGGCAGACGGCGTTTGCACGGCCAGCAGTCTTGTTGCCGGTCGAACAGGCAGAACATGTGAGCGAGACAGCTCTGGAGAAGGCGCAGTGGGGTGGTGCTGTTGATGGGCAGTCGCTCCTTGGCGCCGTCTTCACCTGTCTAGACAGCCACTCGCTTCCTCCCATCTTCCCAAAACAACTCGACAAACTCTTCCGTGAACACCAACTGCACACCGCCTTGTATCCTTCCGAACACATCTCCACCCAGCCCAGTCTCTCTCGACAAGCACTTCCGCATACCACACTCCGTAACAATGGCGAACGAGGTACGTGACCCTTTATCTGCGCGCTCCCCGCCGTTGCTGGCCGGCGGACTGCCCCTCTGGCGCCTCACCTCCGGGCCACGATGATTGTCAACAGATGCTAACATGGCCGCCCCAACAGCGCGAGAGGTACGAAACCCAGCCCGCCGCCCACGGACGACCGACTTATTGACGTCGCAACAGCAAGACTTTCCTCGCCAGGCTTTGCGAACAGGCTGAGCGCTACGATGGTGAGTGCCAGCGTGCCCAACGTGTCGGCCGCGCATGCTAACAGTGTTGCTCACAGAGATGGTCACATACATGAAGGTCAGTCAAGACCCGCACTAAGCCGTGTCTTCGCTCATATGCTAACTGTTTCGCAGGAAGTCGCTAAGGTATATCCTCCTCGCCCGCCCGTTGTTACAGCTCGTTGCAGCCTCAGCGACGTTGCTGCGCCCCGTGATTTGACCTAACACCTTGCAGATCGGCGGTGAGCTCACCGTTGACGAGCGCAACCTCCTGTCCGTCGCCTACAAGAACGTCGTCGGCACACGACGTGCCTCGTGGCGCATCATCTCCTCAATCGAGCAGAAGGAGGAGTCCAAGGGCTCTGAGAAGCACGTCGGCACCATCCGCGACTACCGCCAGAAGATCGAGACCGAGCTCGAGCAGGTCTGCCAGGATGTCCTGAATGTTCTTGACGAGTCCCTCATTCCCAAGGCCGAGTCCGGCGAGTCCAAGGTCTTCTACCACAAGATGTGCGTCAACCCTATTCACGTAAATGTGTAGTGACCCTGACAACCAAACAGGAAGGGTGACTACCACCGTTACCTTGCCGAGTTCGCTTCCGGCGAGAAGCGCAAGGTCGCTGCGACTGCCGCACACGAGGCTTACAAGGTATGACGCAATAGCGAGATCTGCATTGTAGGATAAGCGACTGACAGTATGTGTAGACGGCTACCGACGTTGCTCAGACTGAGCTCACTCCCACTCACCCCATCCGTCTGGGTCTGGCCCTGAACTTCTCGGTCTTCTACTACGAGATCCTGAACTCGCCCGACCGTGCTTGCCACCTTGCCAAGCAGGCCTTCGATGACGCTATTGCTGAGCTTGACTCTCTGTCCGAGGAATCCTACCGTGATAGCACCCTCATCATGCAGCTTCTCCGTGACAACCTCACCCTCTGGACATCGTCGGATGGCAACGAGGCTGAGACAGCTGACTCATCCGCCCCCAAGGAGGAGAAGCCCGCTGAGGCCGAGGCCGCCGCTGCACCCGTTGAGCAGAAGAGCGAGGAGGCACCTGCTGCCGCCCCTGCTGCTGCTTAAGCCGTTCCTACCTCTTTCGACCTGGTTCATCGCCAGTCAACGTCCCCTATTTCCGGATAGACGAAGGAGGCTGCCACGGCAGCGAGCGTCCTACGGAGTTGTGTGTGTCCTGTCATTTCGAAAATTGGCTTTAGCAGCGAGCGGGTCGGATGGTCAGATTCCCCATGACTGATGTGTTTCCCTTTACTCCCCTGTATCACCCGCAGCGTTCCCATTAAGCATGCAGTTCGCCAAGGTTGCGTTAATCGCGCAATTGCCTACATACTTGGTATCCTTTGTACAGAGGGTACTGATGCTGCGTGCGAAGATGGAGGTTTTGGTGTGGTTCCTCAAATGCAATCCCCTTTTCCCCTGTTTCCCGACTTTGTGCATTGAAGAAACAATGTCTTTGTGGTAGTTTGGACAGATATGTGCACAAGCCGGTCTCTGTTAATGCAGTACCATGTTTGAGGACCAATGAAGTTTCATCAAGCCTGGCAGCTCGCCATACCCTCAGAGCATTCAAAGCTCGAACATACTCACACATCATTTCTCTCTACGATTCGGCTGATAATGATATCCGATATACTCGACCAATCCACCGGAATTCACAAACACACTATGTAGTTTGTCTCGTGAGCTTGGTTCGCCCCACTAAATTTTGCAAGTGATTCCCCACCACGATCCTCCCCCGCCTCCGGATCTTGTCGCGTGAAAGGCCACAACACCATCTTTTTTTGGAACAGCTCGCAATGCTTTGAGAGGCACAAGGATGAAAGCGGTCATGCCTTGAACGACAGTTTCCTGCGGTCAACGGGCCACGAACGGCGAACGCGCCATATTGAACGTACCTCCCACGCGCACAGTCAGACCCACCGACCACCCGCCTCTCTACTTGCCGACTACTGTGTCCAGCCAACATGGCATACACGAAGAACTACTATCACATCCTTGGTCTCAATACACCCAGCCCAGGTGCGCCTTCGCCACAGCCCAAGGGAGCCGACTTGAGAAGAGCGTACAGGAGCGCGCTGCTCGCCGCGCATCCAGACAAGAAGAGCGTGGCCGCCGCCACAGCGAACAAGTCGTTTAGTGTAGATGATGTGAAGGAGGCATACATGGTGCTCGACGACTCCAGAACACGGGCAGACTACGATAATTGGGTATTGCGGAACCCGCACATCCTTGCTACGAGCACGGGCACAGGCGCCGACAAGAACAATGGAGTTCACACGCTGAGCCAGGATTTCATACTGGGACTCGAATTGTTGGATCTTAGCGATTTCAACGAACAGGACAATGATGCGGCTGAGGGCGAGTGGACGAGAGCGTGTCGCTGCGGGGACGACAAGGGGTTCAGGATTCTGGAGGATGACCTAGAGGATGCGGAGGGGAGGGGCGAGAAGGAGGTGCTTGTTGGATGTGGAGGGTGTAGCCTGTGGGTTAGGGTGGGGTTCGATGTCGAGGAGGGGTGAGCCTAAGCTACGGAGACGTTATCACTTGATACCCTATGTTTTCGTTGCAATTATAGTTATGTTCTCAGCAGTGGCTTTGTGACCATAGATCGCGTCTTCGCGAATTGCGGTTCAATATGAGCACGGGTTTACGCAGACACAGTGCAAATCTGAGTAGAGCTATTGCAGATCACACGCGCCTAAGCAGGCGTATCTGGTAGTGATTCCCTACTTCTGGGACACGACTCTGTCTCCGGTCCTACACTGATGCATATCTCGCAGCCAATTAATCACATTCTCCAAGTCAGTCTATCTTACCCTCGCCTGCCTTTACACTAGGCTCGGATAACCATTGTGAGTGCCTTTCTTCCTTATTCTCTACCCAACTGCAGATCATAGCGACTGTTGAGAGGGCCACCTGCTGCTTGATTTCTGACAAGATCTTAGAGAGCCTTGACAGCTCACTCCAAGCATGACTGTCCGGATCCCCGCTAAGAACATCAGTGTCTGAGGATTGTTTTGCCTCTGCCACGGGTGCCTATTCAGTAGCTGTTGAGAGCGATGAGTTGGCGTGTATGTTCTGGACAATACGAACCACCGGCATTAAACCGTGTCTCACTTTCAGAAACAAGCAATAGTAAACATGATTGAAAGACATTGATTTGATGCAGTTGCCAAACAGAAAACAATACTAACAAGAACCTCGAAT
>JUDZ01008854.1:0-12456 GCA_000812845.1 Stagonosporopsis tanaceti | reverse complement strand
GACATGGCCGCGGTAGGTGAAGCGTCTCGATGCGTGAATTGTGGTACGTATGTCGCGATGGTGTAAAGCTGCTTTCGCGATCGCGGTGGTGCAGCACTTGCAATGTAAAGGGAGCCGAAGATTGAGGTACGCGTCGCGACGTTGATGGCCTGTGGTAGACAAAGTTCACAGCTCCGAGCGACAATGAGAGTCGCGCTTGCCAAAAGTGAAATAGCGCGCGTCGGCCCCTTCTCGATGCTGCGGGCCCAAAAAGCTGGCCGCTCGAGACAACGATACGTGTATCACCAACATCAACGTCTCTCGATCTTCTGCATAACGCCTTTGTCTACCCGTCAGCCCGCTAAAGACAACCCTGCACGCTCTCAGGCTCACAGCATACCCCTCTGCAGCTGAAAATGGCGTCCTTTTTCTCCAGCGTGTGAGTTCTTGGCGCAGCTCCCTTCCCCAAATGCTCCTGGAACCCCGTATCTGGGGCTCTTAAGCCTATCTATAACAGGGACACCAGTGCTTATGTTTCATACTCGCCGTCACTCCCGCTGATTCATACCTCACTCTTCCTTTCTTCCATCATATTATTTACGTTTGGCTTTGGAATTGTTGGTTCCTCTTCTAACGTGCATCACCAGTCGCCAAGGGCTCGCTGGCCGGTCCAGCAAGGGTAACCAGCAACAACAACCAGGCAAAAGCGGCACACCTCCTCCCACTGGACAGTATTCTCAGTCTCCTACATCACAGCAGGCCCCTCAACCTCCTATGCCTCACTCTCCAGCGATGTCGGCCTCGATGTCATTCGATGCTGGTGCGGAAAGTCCTGCTCAATCCGGCAACCGCAGACCGCCTTTCTTCTTTCGTGAGGAATACTCCAATTTGATTGTCAAGGGCAACTTCATGACCCTGGCTGCCAAGCCAAAGCTTGTTGAGGACGGTGAATGGCTCGCACATCAAGGTTTGTGCTACTTCGTTGGATAGTTTGTCGAGTTTAGCTGACCATGTGACCAGTCGTTGAACAGTACCGACTACTTGAACAAATGATTGAAGTCATCAAAGTTATCGACGATAAGACAGGTAAGCCAATCTGTAACCCAGATGTGTGTCCAACCATGTCAGCTAGCGGGTAAGTGTTCCCATCGTCTCACCAGATACATCCATGTAACGGAACTAGTCACACGTACACTTGGCTCGACAACAACAAGAAGCCCATCAAAATCCCTGCCATCCAATACATCAACCTTGTTCAAAAATGGATTGTCGGCAAGATCAACGACCCCTCTATCTTCCCCACCGACACAACCCCCTTGAATCTCAACCCCGCCACCTACGCCTCTGGCTCCGCCACCCCAGGAAATTCAACTCCCCAACCTCTGCCACCAACTTCCCTAAACGCGCCACTTTCTCAGCTGTCTGGGCGCGATTGGCTGGGCAAATCTTCTGGATTCCCCGAGAATTTCGAGAGCGACATCAAGAGTATCTACCGGCAAATGATGCGGTGCTACGCGCACATCTACCACGGGCACTGGCTGGAGCCGTTTTGGAATGTCAACGCCTACAAGGAGCTGAACACGTGCTTTATCCACTTCATCAATGTCGGGCGCCTGTACGGCCTGATCGGCGATAAGGAGATTGAGCCCATGCAGCCGTTGATCGATCTGTGGACTGAGAAGGGACTTCTTCCTGCGCTGACCAAGGGCGAGCAGGGTGCGATTCCTGCTGCTGCTTGAGCGCTGGTGCACCCACCTTGAGAGGCGGCGCTGGCCATTTGATATGGCGAGCCTGCGGTCTGCGACTGCATGGTATGCTATCGCATTGTGTTGCGTGCGTAAAGCGAAGCTGAGTCTTTGAATGGCGTTCTGGGATCATATAAGCATGCACAGCATAGAACAATGAAGGAACATGAACACACAAATGCGGTGGTCTGTCTCATCGACTATCCACAACACGTCTCTGCTCCCTGCTCAGTCCTGCTTTGGCTGATCGAAGCAATTACGTGATGCCAGCCTAACAGGCAAGGCCCTCCTTGTTAGGCCGAGACCCTCCGCTTAGTGCGGGGGACATTCCAATCCTTGCTTGCCCGGTGTAGTCAGCTCTGAAGTTTTGCGCATACTTTGCACGTGTCACGATAGACCCCAAAACACGTAAAGTCTATAGCAAATGAGGCTCAAATTGGATAGTAACACGTAAAGTAACCAGAGAGACTGTTTCCGTTTGACACCACCAACGATCCGTGAGACGCAAAACAGATCCGTATCGCATCGCATTGCACATCACACAAACTCCAATGGTGAAAAGGAAATTTGTCCGCTCCACCACCACTTCGTTAAACATCGATGCACGCATTCCTGGGAGAAGCCATGTTCGAGACCGATCGTGGTCACGACCATGACAGAGGTACTATTTGGGGTATGTCTGGATTGGCAGACGTTGACATTGTCGCGTCGCTACGTGGGGGTGAGAGGACTTAGTTGTGGCCGGCCTTGCGGAGGGAGTTGGACAGCCACTCGAGACCCTCGTACAGACCGTCACCGGATGTAGCGCAAGTCGACTGGATGTACTGTAGGTAGTGTCAGTGGTTGTTTAGTGCGGTGTTTTCCGTTGCGAACTTACCCAGGCACGTTGTCGGAGGCTGTGAAGGCCAAGCTTGTCAGTGATCTCAGCAGCGTTCATGGCATTCTAGGTCGGATTGTCAGTCAAAGTATCCTCAAGTAAATCTGTATAAGAGCGAGTGCTTACGGGCAAATCCTGCTTGTTGGCGAAGACAAGGAGGAGAGCATCCCTCAACTCATCCTCGTTCAACATCCTCTGGAGCTCCTCACGGGCCTCAACAACACGGTCGCGATCGTTGCTGTCGACGACGAAGATGATACCCTGAGTGTTCTGGAAGTAATGCCTCCAGAGAGGACGAATCTTGTCCTGACCTCCGACATCCCACACGGTGAAGGAGATGTTCTTGTACTCGACTGTCTCGACGTTGAAACCTGAAGCGGTCGTCAGCGCACTGTTTGTGGTCGCGCTAAGGCGGGCGGCAACGCACCAATGGTGGGGATGGTGGTGACGATTTCACCAAGCTTGAGCTTGTAGAGAATTGTGGTCTTTCCGGCAGCGTCGAGACCGACCATCAGAATGCGCATTTCCTTCTTTCCCCATAGCTTATCGAAAAGCTTCGAGAATGTGAGACCCATATTAGCGGCGGGTGTGGTGTGTGTAAAAGAGGAAGGTGTAGAGGCGGTGAAAGGACTCTCGAACCTGGACGCGAGCAAGTTAGTCTCAAGTACCAAAGTATATGCGGCAGAAGCCAAGGGCGGTAGAGAAGGCTAGTCGGAGGTGCGTTGTCGGCGCAGGGCAGTATTGAGCCGCTGATGTGGGTTGCAGCGTTCACGCCCGAAATCGCCGAGGTGTGCATGCGTGGAGGTGTACAAAGACCGCGGGGCGGCGCGGGGCGGCAGCGATTGACTTACGGACGATGTTCAAGAGAGCCTGTGCGTGTTGGTGATGGTGTGGGTGGGTTGACGATGTAGTCTATCTGATGCACAGGAAAGGGCTGGGTTGATGAGACGTGTGGACTTGCTTGGAAAGCCCGTGCGGCGCCACTGACACGTGACAAAGTCGGCAGAACCAAGTGCTTATCAGACTCGACACAAGAGATGCGGTGAGACCGTTAGTGCCTTTGGTTTCGTAGTTGTAAACGATCTTTTTTATGTACATCTGTCACAATATTGACACGTTGTTGTTCCCCTCGACGAGGAAGCTGGAACCTACACAGCCCTGGAGGCAGCCATTGATTGTTTCAGACGATCGACCCCAGTACCCACTTGGGCATTGCGTGTCGACGGATCCACATTCGTTCGCGCCATTGGTCAACCCAATGCGAATATTGGTGAACAACTGAGAACCCATACTGATGCAGTACGCTGAACAGAGTCAGACATGCTCTGGTTTCATCCATAGAAGTATCCAGCGAGTTGCTACTTTCTCTGAGAGCCGTCTATGTGTAAGCGTGGGATTAGGCGCCTGCAAAGGCGCATCCCATCAGGCAACAGTTATTGCTAACAGGCTACAAACTTCGATCCTGCTGACAACGTCATCTGCACAATCTGGTCAATTTGACCTGTCGCGATCGTCTCCTTCGTCAATGCATGCTACGAGTACACTACTCCAATCAAGTCATGTTGACCTGCAATTCGCCTGACGCCATGCAGCTCAATACATTCAGTCCAAACTGTGACCGCGCATACCCATGCTTTTGATCAAACACCATCCCAGAAAAACGCTAAAACTAAGAAGAAAGCCTAGCAGGCTAGCAGAGCCTACAAATCCGTGATCATCGCCTCATCTTGTTGTTGACTCTCGTGAACAATACCGAGAAGTCGTGCGTACGGTACAGTAATCCGCTGGAGGTCGCGATGTTTTCCTTGCGGACGTGTTAGTCAGTTGTAGGAGGAGTCAAGATAGAACGCATACCAAGTATTAACACCGCTTCCTTCAAGAGGTCCTCTTTCTTCCAGCCACAGATTGCATCGTCTGCCTTTTTGGTGTCTACGTTCACATCCTCATCTTCGGCGATAAGACTGCCAGAGAGGCTTCGGAGTAGCTCTTCTATCTTACCCTTCAAGCCTTCGGCTCCAATGCGCTTAACATACATCGAAAGATATATCTTGAACTCTTCTTTTGCGCCTAGTGTCTTTGCAGCAGCGACCCGGTTTTCAAGATGTGCCACACTGACGCAGCTCTCAAAGGTCTCGTACCCTTCGGCAGAGATAAGGGCTTTGATGAGACGCTGAAGGTAGAATGCTCGGCCCTGTAATAAGAACTGGTTCGTTGTGTTGCGCTCCAGTGAAGGTATGATGCCTGCTGAGATGTTCTCAGGCGAGACCTGGTCGCCCTTCTCTTTAGGAGCATGCTTATCCGCTGATGATCTGATGTTGCCGAGGGATGAATCCGTTGTGTTCCAGTACTGGCTACCAACCGCGAACCAAGGCTCTGATATCCGTTGCCAGATATACATGTTGGGGTTGTATGTGTAGCCATCGCCATTCGACACGGCGATAACGACCCTGCCCTCGGTGTTGAGGCGTGCAAATACAATGCCCGGCGACTTGGTAAGATGAGGGCCTTGGGAGTATGCCGCTACGTCCAGTATCGGTGCAACGGAGATGGGCGGATGAGGAGCAGACATGTCTCTCAGGTTCCATACATAGCACATGCCGACAGCTGAGATAGCCATCAACCACCAGCCGCGACAGTCCATGATGACGGGCTGTGCTTCCAGAATCATCGCGTTGAGTGTGCGTCGACCTGCCGGTGACCACGCATAAACAGAGCCATCTTCGCATGCTGCTGCAAAAAAGTTAGTGTTACCAGTCACAAGAAGTACAGCCTTCGGTAAGTAGTCCTGCCAGAGCGCTTGACCCTTCTTGGTGCAAGTTATCCTGACAGGGTCGTGATCTTGGAACCGGCCTGTTCGCGAAGGCCCAGTGGCGTTGCGTGCTTCCAGCATGACAGTGTCTGAGAGCTCTGCTTTCCCAGTGTTGGGATCCACCCCGTTCTGTTGTGGTGGTTCGCTGCCATCCATCGTACGAATGATGACACTCCTGACTTTGGGCACTGCTAAGCGCACTTGGCTGACGCTGAGTGACGGGTTGACAATAGCAGGTCGCAGAACCTTTGCAGGTTCAAGCTCATTGGCCTTCGAGGCAGCAGCGGCCGGCGGTACGAGGCCGTTCTCGCTATTTAGCACGATAGCTGCGCCCCCAGGTCGGACTGTAGCGGCAAGTCTTCGCTCGATCTGTCGATCCTCGTCGCCTTCGATTTCTGCAAACTTCCTCTTGTTGCCAACCAGCATCGATGCAAGACCGCCCTTGGGAAATCCATCGTAAGGCTTCGACAGATCGAGGATGTTGTGTGGATTGTCGCTTCTACCCACGGATGTGGCAGCTGCAGAGAGAAGCTGAGTCTGCGGTAGAGAAGATTCACCGACTCCAGAAGATGAGGAAACAAGCATAGGCGCTATGCGCTTCCTGCCCTCCTTCGTGACGGTCACTCGCTGCTTGAGTTTCTCAACTCGCTGATCTGCGGGAGGCTCAGTCGGCACAGCTGGTGTCGTAGTTCCGTTCGTGAGGCTTGCTGAAGGCGTTACTCCATTGATGCCATTTGTAGCAATCGTCGGAGCCTGCACTGCGCCACCATCACCCATAAGGGCTCCCATGCGGCCCTGAACACCCTTCAGCTCTCCGCTCTTAGCGCTCTCTTCAAGTAGCAGAGCGTCCGTCCCTTCGACAATCCCAACCCTTCGACCTGCACCAAACTTTGAGAGTGTCTTATCATTCTCGTCCAGCGATGCAGCGTATCCAAGCTCACCGGGCTCGAACACAAGTGTCAGTATGCTACCATCAAGACTTGTCGCAAATAGGACTTCGCCACTAGGTGACCACGCCAAGTCTGAGATTGACTTTCCGGCCAGCTCTTGCGAGATCATGAATGGCCTGGGATAACTCGTATTCCAAACGCTGAGACACTTATCTTGACCGGCACATGCGACAATGGTGACTGTTGGCTGGTACACAGTCCCATCAACCTCATTTGGTGGGTCCTTGTAAAACAATCGAGGCGAGAACGCCGCAACTTCGACTGGCCCTTCGTGACCGACCAGACTTATATCGCCGTCCCATGTACCACGCGCAAGAATGGCAACAGAGCTGACTGGTCCGTTTGTTGCATTAGCAGCAGCAATATGAGCTCCATCAGGCGACCAGGAGCAACGACGAAAGTATGTAGTAAGCGGCGAGGTCTGGAAGGGCGCGGTGATGGTATGCTCGAGCATGAAGTTGTTCACTTGATCCTGCTGGGTAGCGTTTGTCGGCGGCGAGTTGAAACGGTAGACTTTGATGGTACGATCGTCGCTTGCAGTTGCGAAGTATTTGTTTGCGGGGTCGAATGTGATGCCTTTGACGTGACTCTGGTGATTTGACAGCGTCTTCAGCTTCTCGAACGAGTGCCCTGACCAGACAACCACTTTCGAGTCCAATCCCACCGACACCAAAATGGACGAATCAAAGGACCAGCCCAGATCCTGCACGTCGTTGTCGTGGCCTATAAGACGGCGAATGACGCGCCAATTCTCAACAGGAGGCGCCTCGTTCGAACCTATACCTGTCATCAGCAGCAGTTCAGGGCTCCCGGGGCGCGTCTACCCACCGAAAGCAGCATGTGTCGGCGCATTGGGATCTAGCGCATATATACAGACGATCTTGTCGTCTGCGCCAGAAGCCAAATACTTGTTGTTCGAAGAGAATCGCACGGCGTGGATCGTGCCTGAATGATGGCTTACAGCTGCGAGCTGCTTCGGCTTGGTGTATTCGGCGTTGTTCGAGTTCAGGATGGCTTCAGTGGACCAAATTCGTACGTAACCGTCTATGCCTTGCAATCAGCTATGCTTCTCAGGGCGGCGCAACGTGTAGCTATTGCGCATGCGCGGATGTACGGACCTCCGGCGGCGGTTACGAGGCGCTTCCCATCAGGAGAAACGTGGCAGCTATAGACTTCGTGGTCCTTGAGATCACCTGAGATGTGCGCCAACAGTCAGCGAAGTCCTCAGACGTGTTTGAAGAGCTCTGAGTAGCTGCTGGAGATCATGATGCACTCACCCGAATGGGTTAACCACTGCGGCTTGATCAGATGCATAACTGCGTTTGGATTTGCACCTGCTTCAGCATGCTACTGCACAAGCATAGATGTGTGGAGATGTTGTATGGGATGGGTGAGGCGCGTGGTGGGCTTGTCGCGATTGCTGCGCTGGCGACGCGAATTCAAGTTCACGCGGGTTGGCGTACGTTGGACAGGGGTCTTTAAGGTTTAGGTGCATACGCCGATCTCAAAAGTGGGCTCTCCATTCACATGTCAATATCGCGGCGCCATTTGAGGCAATGATTATGTGCTGTAATGTTCTAGTCCGAGATTACCGCAAAAGTAATGCTCCTCTTCCTGCTGGCATCAGGTGTGTTGTTGTCCAAACAACCCTTTCTGCAGTGCTTGCCTGATCGATGTTCATATGTTCAATGCGCAACGCGCAATGTAACGTTCTCCGGATACTGTGCGGTATGCGCAGAAATCTCGATGCCCCTACAGATGCATGGTTGCCTCGATGTCACCTAGAATGTTTGATGCTCTGTGTGCTCTGACTCAGGTGTTGTTCCGACATCAAGTTCGATGTGGTCTGGTGCTGTCGTCAAAAATCACACCTTGATCTTCTTCCTCTTTTTAAAAACCACGGCTGGTGCCGGTGTGTCATCCTCCTGCTTGAGTTGCGTAGCAGAATCCGCTGCTGCTTCGTCTGCTGTGGGTATATCATGTAATGGCTGTGCGTCCTCCTCGTCCTTGACTGGCTCTTCTATCTTAAGCGGCTTCTCCTCCACCTTAATCTCCTGATTCTTTTTCGTTCCAAGCAGTGCTTCTAGGTCGTCGTCGTCGTCGTTGCCTTTGCTCCCTGGGAATGATCTGTACGTCTGTCCCCAACCTTTCTTCTTTGTAATCAGGCCCTCTGCTGCTATCCGATCTTCCTCGGGCTCATCGATCTTCCTTTTGTGTACGCCCTTGTTCAGTTGTTTCTCTTCAAAATTCCCCTGCTCGTCGACCTCCCCTACGAGTTTCTTTGTCACTACCTTCCAATCACCAGCCATACCCATGTCTTGCCGTGCTTCTTCGGGCAGCGCAACACCCATAGCCGCTAGCTGTTCCCATTGTCTTTTTCGATCTTCTACCGTCGCCTTCTTCTGTGGTTCCTTTTTTGCGAAAGTAGCTTTATCGCCAACGCCGGCGGCGACCGAAGGCCCTGCGCCGCTTGCGCCAGGAACGAGGCCATTGAGGCGCGCAACTTCGGCTTTTGCTTGCGCTTGTTTCCGGGCTTCGATTTCTTGTTCGCGGTGCAGCCCCTTCAGGGAGCGTCGAATATTGCCCTGGTGGCGGCCCGTAGCTTCATGCTGCTGCTTCTCAAACTTGGTGTCCTTGACGAAGACTTCGCAGTATTTGCACCAATACTTTGGCTGATGTCTGGTTAGTCCTGTAGATTCTTACTAAGCACGCACGACTTACTGTCGACTTCCAATACTCTGCCATCTTGGTTGTGTATGTCGAGGATGGCGCGGGCCTGGGAAAGATCAACTAGGCAGAATTGGGCGGTGAGGGCCTGCAGGGCTGAGCGGAGAAGGCGCGTCAGCCGGTAGCTTCCCCGGACGATTGGAGCTTAAGCTTTCCCCTCATCAACAGGGTGCTCTGGACCTCCTTCACCACAATCAACGCTCTCACCAAACCTTCTACTTTGAGCACTGATCCCACACAACGGAGAACCTTTACAGCGGTCCAGAACAGCTATAAAAACATGGCTTCCGTCGCAGTAGGCCTCGACCGCACTAGGCTTCTAAAGCCACTTATCGTATTGGCTGGGTGGACCTTTGTGCAGGAGGTAAGATTGCACGAGATTACTCTTCTAGCTATGGCGTTACTGATACCATGGAAGGCCTGGATGTACGCCACTCGTATCCCCGCCATCTCCAAATACAATGTCAGCCCTGATCAAGAGCACATCAGTGAGGAGATGAAGACCAAGATCCCTGTCGAGGTTCGTCGCATTGCCGATAATTACAACCACCTGCATGAGCAGCCTACCGTCTTTTATTCAGTTGCCATCGCACTCACGCTGCTTGGCGACAACCATGAATATACCTATCTTGCTGCCTGGGGCTACACCGGGTTGAGGATCGTGCACTCCGTTTTCCAGAGCTTGGTCAACAAAGTGTTCACGAGGTTCTACATTTTCATCAGTAGCTCGTTCGTGCTAGCAGGTCTTACCGGCCGTGCCGCGACACTACTTTTCTAGATGCATGACAAGAGGGTGTGCTGGGTTGAACTATGGATGTGTCGAAAGACGCTGATTAAATTGGCTGAACGAAAATATGTCAAGACTACTGCAGGATATGGCCACGTCTGATGTACCAGATTAGAGATGATTGGAAATCCTTGAACGTGCTTTCCTGCTTGAGCCAGCGCCATGCTTTCAACGCCAGTGAACAGGACACATTGCTTCAGTCTTCAATACTGGCAACATACTTTCCTTATCGGGACAATGATCATATAAGCATCCATGGTACATCCAAAACCCTCTCAACAGATAGTATTGAAAACTTGGTTCCAAGCTTGCTGGATCAAAAGGGTCTCCAGACCCACGGTAGGTGTGCGGTACATCTCGGTCTTCGACAACACAACAGTAAAACCAAAGCTGTCAATACAGCTTGTTCAACATGCATATTGCATGACTGGACGGTACGACGCAGCACGGACCGAAAGACGTGGTCACTCTATGAGACCTTTCCTCCTAACGGAACACGATTCAAACGCCCATTATGTTCTGTTCGTGCTTCGCATCCGCATGGCGCACAGGTTCTCAATACAACCACCGAAAAAGCCATGACCTCATAACTTTGAAAACTACCCTCTTTATAACATGCAGGGCATAGATAAGTACCTCAACCCTTCCTTGACATCATCAGGATTTGGTACGCAATATGTACTCCGACTCGAAACTGGCAGAGACTAACGGCGCTGAGAATAACTTCCCTGATGGTGGTATCCAGCGCGCTGAGGATTGGCAAGTGAAGATCACAGAGGTACGTGTCCCCCTAAAATGCCAAAACGCTGGCTCAGATGATTACTAAGCTGGAGAGGGAGAAGCGTGAGACGCTGGCTTAGCAGATTTGCGCTGATTGCGAGATTGTTTGTGAGCCTGCAATGCTTGATGGTATGGATGCAAAGGGCTTTGAGGAGGGAACTAATGCACAGCTTGTACCTAGGTGAAAATTCAGTGCTCGATGTCGATTTCGTTGGTATGTGAGTACGAGGGAATCAGAGGCCACATATCAACATCCGTATCTTAGCACTGAGAGGTCGAAGAGCAGGGCAGTTTTGGTAGGGATGTTCGTGCGTGATGAAACTGATTTACGCTTGAAGACTGATTGTGGCTAAAGGCACAAGTGCATGCTTTAGACTTTTGAGTGCGACTTGACGAGACAGTAATGGCTCAGTCTGCTCGCGGCTCCATCCATTTAAGTGTCGATTGCATATTTAGGGCCGGATCAGACGGGCCATTATTTGAACCAACCATTCCATGGTATTCAATGCGTACTTCAGCTTCGACACTAATTTCAAATAACCCTAACCCAAGCATCGGCAGCATGTTTTCCTTCGCTAAACCGTACTTGCGGTCAATAAGTGATACACAGGTTTGTGCTTGCGCGTTTGTATCAAACAGCCTTGAACTGCGAAGGATGCTCTTTATCTTGGAAGCCCAGCAACTGCAGAAGGTCGAAAAGAATCGACGTGAGTTTCCTCCGGGCTAGAGCAGCGCAAAATATGAACCATCTCCCTCAAGATGACCTTCAGCTGGCAGCAAGTCTCAGGGAGACAATACTTGGTAAGCCAGGCCCTATCGTCGCGGACAATAATAATAATTGATTTTGTCCGAGCTCGTATCCAGGATATACATGCTTCAAGTAAAGCACCTAGCCTTTATCAGGGCTTCGACGTTGTTGTGAATGAAGTCGACCGATACTATATTGCTCGAGCGATCGCAAAGAGACCTGGAGAGCCGTTGGGAGACAGCCAACATGAATGGGTCAGTTTAGTCAGGGGTGACAAGCAGTCTACTCCGTTTGCTGCACTCGAGAGCCTTTGGGAAGAGCTTCAATAGGCAACTGTTAAGGACTGAGGGTCAATTTGCAACTCCACGCCCGGGTTTTTGTGGAATAAAGGTAAAGCAGGCAGATCGAAGTAAACTATACCTGAAGATGTTCCTTGAGGTAATGGGGAGGCTGGTCAGAAAACCTTTGTCGAGTATGAATTGATAACGAGTACTTGAGTATTGTGGTTCTCGAACATTTCGACGGCGAGCGCAATAGTTCTGTCTTTTTCACAAAGTTCTGAGGTGATGTACCCCCTCTGTTGCCCTTCAGCAATCACAGTTCGACCTCAAGCTCAGAACTGCAGCAGAGCAGCGTAGATGCATCCTATCCATGAACCAGGAACTTCCAGTACATTTAGTTGGTGGTTGGTGACACTCGACGATCGAAGAGGCTTTCAGCCATCCCAAGCAGGTGTGCATACAAGCATGTACCTAAATGATCACTGTAAGAGGCAGAGGCAGTATAGATGCGTCAAAGTGACTGAGGGAGCTTAACTTGATCTCTTTGGCAATCAGGTTGACATCGACAACCTTACAATGGCCGCTAGAAGCTAACGCATCAATCGGCCAACCTGCATGTGGAGCATGTTATACTGTACTGGCAGCAGGGGGGAGGCGGATTGATTGAGTACCCGTGCTCTCATGTTACCCAAGAAACGGGCCATTAACGCTGTCAATATTATCGTTCTTTTAGCCTCGTATGCGACATGGTGGCCCAATCTTTCGGCAACACG
>JUDZ01008853.1:0-12455 GCA_000812845.1 Stagonosporopsis tanaceti | reverse complement strand
CCCCGCCTCTATACGTAGAGGCGGGGTTTTTTGTTGGTTAAATTCCGGGTTTAACCAACCCCGCTTGATATAAATAAACGAAAATGAATGATCGATGATCGAGGAGGAATATCAATGGAACGTAACATTATCGTATTGGACACAACCTTGCGTGACGGAGAGCAGGTTCCGGGCGCCAAACTGAACGTACAGCAAAAGATCGAGTTTGCACAGCAGCTAAAGCGGCTGAACGTCGATATTATCGAGGCGGGTTTTCCCGCGTCTTCGGCAGGGGATTTTCAAGCGGTCCAGGAAATCGCCCGAACCGTAGGCGATAGTGTCTCCATTACCGCACTTGCACGCGCGGTGAAGGGCGATATTGACGCCGTATATGAAAGCATTAAGCTTGCGCAAAATCCGCTGATTCATATCGTGCTCGGCACCTCGAACATTCATGTGGAGAAGAAATTCAACCGCTCCAAGGATGCGGTGCTCCAGATGGGCGTTGATGCGGTGAAGTACGCCAAAACGCTGCTGCCTCATGTACAGTATTCGACGGAGGATGCATCCAGGTCCGATTTTGAATATCTGTGGACAACGATCGAAGCTGTTGTGAAAGCCGGGGCAACGATGATTAACGTGCCGGATACGGTCGGTTATGCCGTTCCGGATGAATTCGGCGAATTGATCCGCAAAATCAACGAGCGCCTGAAGAATTTAAACGATCAGGTTATTCTAAGCGTTCACTGTCATAACGATCTCGGGCTTGCTACGGCAAATACGCTCAGCGCAGTGAGAAACGGTGCCCAAAAAGTAGAATGCACGATCAATGGTTTAGGGGAGCGCGCAGGCAATACGTCGCTTGAAGAAGTGGTCATGGGACTCAAAGTCCGAGAGAATCACTTTAAGGCTTCCACCAATATCCGGCTGAAGGAGCTGATTAGAACCTCCAGGCTGCTGACACATTTGACGGGCCTGGATGTGCAGGTGAACAAAGCGATTACGGGTGAGAATGCCTTCGCGCACTCTTCCGGCATCCATCAGGATGGATTGCTTAAGGATAAACAGGTTTACGAAATTATGTCGCCGGAGGAAGTTGGCGCTGATAGCATGGAGCTGATCCTGACAGCGCGGTCCGGAAGACATGCGTTCAAGAATGCGGTGGAGAAGCTTGGCTTCGAGACAGGCGAGGGCGAAGATTTTGAAGCGCTGTTTGAGAAATTCCTGCAGCTTGCCGATGCTAAGAAGGAAGTATATGATCATGACGTTTTCTATCTGGTAACCCAGCATCGTACCCATGAAGAAGTCAGCAGTCATCTGTATGAGCTGGATTCGTTCCAGGTCGTGACCAATGATCTGTATCCGACGGCAACCGTGAAGCTGAAAAAAGGCAGCGAGACGTTCAGGGACAGCATGGTGGGAGATGGCCCAATTGATGCGCTGTACAGCGCCATGAAAGCGTTGGTCGGTTTGGACGTACAGTTAAAGGATTACAAAATCAACAGTCTGTCCAGAGGAAAAGAAGCCATCGGCCGGGTAAACATTCGAATCGAATATCAGGGCAAAATCTATTCCGGGCGCGCAATGGATACGGATATCATTAAGGCAAGCGCGTTGGCTTTTCTTAACGGAATTAATGCGGTATTGCTTGATACCAGCCACGAGGTGCAAGAGCCGGCGAGAGAACTATAATTAATGCCGTCATTGGGATCATTGATGGTTGATTCGATAAGGTAAGGGAGCTCGGTACGTTCACGAATGGGCAAGTCATTAAGGCAACGTAAAGTTGCGGAGTTAAATACCCCACGCTATCTCTCATGTAGAAGTGGGGTATTTGGCTATCTGTAAAGGATAACTTTTGGAACGAACAACACTTATTGACCGAACGTTACAAAATATATATAATGAGCTGGAAGCCTTAGGAAAGGAGCAGCCAACACCATGAGAAGAGTATGGAGGGCATGATGTTGTAACAACAACATGGTACGTTACGAAATGTAGTAATGTAGAGAGGCATGTTTTTTTGAATATTTTTGTACCGAATAGTAAAAAAAGTTGTTTTTATGTGAAAGCGAAATCCAGCTATAGCGTAGTTGGAATTATTGCGCTTATTTTTGTACCGATAGTTACAAAAAAATTGGATAACTATGATAGGAGTTGTTCCCATTGCCTTTTTCCATTTATGTATTAGGCCTAATGATCTTCTCAATGACCACCTCCGAATTTATGGTGGCTGGCATTATGCCTTCGCTTGCAGCGGAATTCAACGTTTCAATTGCCGCCATCGGATATCTCATTACAGCATATGCAGTCGGGATGATCGTAGGAGGGCCGCTGCTGACGATAGGGCTGTTGAAAGTCCGGCCCAAACAAGCCTTCATGACCGTGTCCGTTATCTTCCTAATGGGACAGACTTTAGGCGCCATAGCTCCGAATTACGAAGTCATGATGGCGGCGCGAATCATTACAGGGCTTTCCTCCGCCGCCGCGTTCGGTGTATCGCTCGCTATCTCCTTCAGCCTTGTCGATCCGGAGTTACGGGGACGCGCAAGCGCTATCGTTATCGGCGGATTGATGGTTGCTACCGCGATCGGAGTTCCGCTGGCGATGTGGATCGAGCAGCTGCTGGGCTGGCGTGCCAGCTTCTGGGCCGTGGTTGTCCTGCTGCTTGTGTCAGGACTGGTAGGCCTGTTTACGATTCCATCCCTGTCGAAGCCGGAGAAGGCTGGCATCCGCGGAGAGCTGGCTGCCTTTAAGAATCGTCGGCTGTGGGCTGCTTATGCTACAAGCATGCTGATTATAGGCGCAACCTTTGCCGCATTCAGTTATTTCTCGCCAATCTTAACCGAGCTTGCTGGATTCGGTGCTTCGTCGGTTCCAATCCTGCTGGGCGTATACGGCGTGGCAACAGTGCTTGGCAACATGGTCACCGGAAGGCTGGCGGATCATTATATGATGCAGATCCTCACGGTAGGGCTGATTACCTTAGCCGCTGCCTTGATGGTATTTGGACTGTTCGTTCACAGCCCAATCGTTGCCATGCTCGCTGTTGTGCTTGTTGGTCTGGTGGGTGTGCCGATGAACCCGGCGATGGCTACCCGGGTAATAAGGGTTGCCGATACGGGGTCGCTTGTAACGACGGTTCACGGTTCTGTTATCAGCTTGGGGGTTGTTGTCGGTTCCTCTATGGGTGGCATGACCATAGAGGCCGGGCTAGGTCTGGCCTCTCCCTTATGGGTTGGTGCGTTCTTGGCTGTTCTCGGTCTGCTGTCCCTGCTCCCAGCCGTGCGAGGCGGAGGAAAGGCACAGCCTCTGTCATCCAATCCATGATGAATTACCTAAAACCACCAGCTCCGATTATAACGGGAGCCTGTGAATGCAAGAAGTTCATCAGCATTCCGATAAGAAAATCTAGTTATGAAAGACGGCCTCGGTCGTCTTTTTTTGTCCTCACAACCGGTAATTCAAAGAATACATGAACGTGCGTAGATAGGTTTGTCCTCTTCCTAGCGAACGGCCAGCATAGGAAAACACATGCGATCTGAAGAAAGTACATGTTAAAACACGGGACTCGGATGTTATTATGAAAGCGCTTTATGATTTAGGGTAATACGCTCAAGGGGGAAAAGGATATCCGGTTCATAAAGGATGGGTGCTCGAAGAAGTTATGCAGCAGCGACAAAGGTAAATAATCTGTAAGAAATATGGAAGGAAGCGATATGGATGAGAAGAAAATGGAGTTTGGTTTTGATGAGCGCGCTAATCGCCTTAACAGCGGTCGGCTGTAATGGTGCCAAGGAAGCGGATGGAGGAACCTCCGGTTCATCAAGCGCTGCCGCTGATGGCAAGCTGTCCTTCACGATGTCCATGGCAACCAGCGGAAATAAACATGTCGAGCGTTCGAAGGATGTAAATGAGGAGAGATGGGTGAAGGAGCTTGAGAAGCTGACCAATACGGATATAGAACTGACGATGCTGCCGCTGAAAGACTTCGATAGCAAAATGACTTTAATGTTTGCCTCTAATGATATTCCTGATGTCGTTCAGAACGTGGGAGGGGCTACAAGCAAGGGAATGTCCGGTTCCGTAGAAGCAGGTGTCTTTATGCCGCTTGACGACTTGCTGAAGGAGCATGCTCCGAATTTGATGAAGAGCGTGCCGAAGGAAGCCTGGCAGGAGACAAGCTATGACGGCAAAATTTACGGAATACCGGCATGGCTGTCCAACCCGTCCCGGAGAGGGCTGTATATCCGGACCGATCTGTTGGAAAAGACAGGGCTCCCTGCTCCAAAGACGGTGGATGAATTTCTGGACGTAATGCGTGCGATGAAAAAGGAAGGCGTCGAGTTCCCGTATCAAATGCGGGAGAACTTTAAATATGCCGACACGATTCTGGGAGCGTTCGATGTGCTGCCATCCCAGTATGAACTGCAGAACGGGGAGGTTGTTCCCAAATTCTTTGACGTGGAAAATATGACGAAGGCACTGGAGACCTATAAAACCATGTACGATGAAGGTCTGATTCCCAAAGATTTTGCGACCCTGACCTCCAGTGACTATGGCAAAAACATTGAAAGCGGTAAATCCGGCATGTGGTCCGCCAACGCCCAGCTTCTGGCAGGTTTCCGCGGCAAGCTGAAAAATGCCGTACCAGACGCCAAGGTCGATATCATTGCATCGCCGCGCGGTCTGGAGAACACCGGAGGCCATCTGCTGTATTCAAGCATTAATACGTCTTACTATATTAACAGCAAGGTCTCAGAGGAGAAGGCCATCGGCATTATCAAGTTTTTTGACTGGATGCTGACGCCGGAGGCGGAGACATATTTCTCGTTCGGCATTGAAGGTGAAACTTACACCCGGGAGAATGGCGCAATCAAGTTCACGCCTCCATCTACACCTGAAGCCATGGATGAAGACGGTTTCCGCAGCATGTTCTGGTTCGTTCACGATATGGTGTACAACAAGGCAAAGGAAGAGCTGACCGAGGATGGGCAGACATGATCAAGTTCATGGATATGGTGGTCTTCAAGGAAGGGCTGGGGTCGATCCGCTTCTCCCCGGCATTGGACGCGTATTCCAAATATCCGGATACCTCACCGCAAGGCGATGACGTGGGGCCGAAGCTGGTTCTCGATCATATGATCAAGATGATTTATGGCAGAGAGCCGATCTCGGATTGGCCGAAAGTGATTGAGGAATATAAGAAGAAGGGTGGCCTTGAGATCATCAAGGAAGCCACAGACCGCTACAACGAAGGGAAGGGCGTTGTCGTCTCGGAAAATCGGAAATAACCGATTCATGAAAAGAAGGAGATGTTCACATGAGCTTGCATGATATGAGCGGCAAACAAGCTGTATTCTTCGAGCAAATCATGGGGCTGCCGGTCTTCGATACCCATACCCATCTTATCGGTGACCGGCTTGGCGCAAGGGACTTTTGGGAGATCGCCCATTACTTCTGGTTCTACCGAGAGCTGCAAGCCGGGGGCTACCCGGATGAAGCGGATAAATTGCCGGAGGCGGAGCGGATTGCTGCTTTTCTAAAAGCCTATCGATCAACGAGAAGCACGCTGATGAACTGGGTATTCACCTCCATTATGCGTGAATTATACGGAGTCGTCATCAAGGATGAACATTCGGTGCGGGAAGCTATGGCTCGCGTACGGCAAGCGTCCGCCGAAGAGGGCTGGGCACAGCAAACGGCAGACCGGATGAATATCCGCCGGTTTGTCGTGAACCATCCCGAACATGCAGCGTTTCAAGGCATGCGGGATGATGCCGTATTGATCCCCCGGATTGACGGCGTGCTGGGTCCATGGGTTGACCGCATCGTGCAGTCTAATGATCCGGCCAGGACTTTTCTGGATGTGGGAGGCGAGATTGACCTGCTGTTCGGCGGATTTCGCGAAGCTGGCCTCCCGGGTATCATGACAACGCTGCCGCGGTATGAATCGAGTTCGCACATCCGTAAGGAGATTGGGCCGGCAAGCGGGCGTGATGACATTCTGATGGAGCTGCTGCACGTCATATGTGGTGCTGCGGAGCGGAACGGCCTGCTGGTACAGCTGTTTCTGGGAGTAGAGAGGTCGTGGTGCGGTACGGCGTTCCCGGCCAACGATACAGAGCGGATTCTAAAGCTGACTGCTTTGTTTGAGTTGTATCGTTGTGAATTTGAGCTTGTACTTGCATCGGAGCTCAACAATCTGGATGCGGTACAGGCAGCCTGGAATTTCCCGAACGTTCATGTCGGCGGCATGTGGTGGTTCAACTTCCGGGCGAGCACCTACCGGGACAGCATGCAGTACCGTCTGGAGGCACTCCCGGCAAGCAAGAGTTCGATTGTCGTCTCCGATGCCCGCTGCATGGAATGGAGTTATGGCAAGATTTTGCTTGTGAAGAAGCTGGCTGCCGAGTTTCTGTGGGAGCGGGTCCTATCTGGCTGGATCGACGAAGAGATAGCGCTGCACACGGCACATGAATGGTTCTACGCGAGTGCTATGAGACGCTATGGCATTCGTTCGGAGAATGAGTTTGAGGGAACAGGTTGACATATCGATAATTCTCGATATAATGATACGTATGAAACCAATCGAAGTTTTTAAAGCATTGTCCAATGAATCGAGGCTTGAAATATTGCAGTGGCTCAAGGAACCGGAACAACATTTTACACCCCATGAAGGGATTGATATGAGGAAAGTCGGGGTATGCGTAAGCCAGGTGACCGAGAAACTGAATATGACGCAGTCCACCGCATCGCAATATTTATCGATTCTGCATCGGGCAGGTTTGATCAAGACGGAGCGGATTGGGAAATTCACGTATTATACGCGGGATGAAGAGGTTATCCGGGAAATCGGAGAGTATTTGAAGCAGGAGATATAGCGCAGGTACTGAATGATTCCTTAAGAAATAAGGAATATTCAGTCTTGCTCCGCGTTATACATCTATATATTACGATATGTCTTTTTATCGGTTTAACATATCGACAATTCGTGATATATAAATATTAAATAAGGGAGTGGAATTAAACTCATGACGGGTGCTTGGAAGATTTATTTTTTGGCTATCGTTAGTTTTTTAGTAGGAACGTCGGAGTATATTATATCGGGAGTTTTGGATAAAATTGCCGACTCGTTAGGAATTACAATAACCGCTGCTGGTCAGCTGATCACGATTTTCTCTTTGGTATATGCGATCTTGACCCCCATTCTTATGGCGCTGACCGCTAGATTGGAGAGACGGAAGCTGTTGGTTTATTCATTGGGTATTTTTGTGATCGCGAATCTATTGTCATTTGCCCTTCCGGGATATATTCCGTTTGTGATTGCGCGCGTTATTATGGCGATGGGCGCTGGCATGGTGGTTGTAACCGCACTCGGGATTGCCGCCAAAATCGCGCCGCCGGGTAAACAGGCGAGTTCAATCGCTACGGTTGTCATGGGCTTCACGGCTTCCCTGATCATTGGCGTCCCCCTCGGTCGTGTCGTAGCTGCTGTTTTTGGATGGAAATCAGTATTTGGGTTCATTGCCATTCTAGGGGTTATTTCCATGATTGTGCTCCATAAGGCGATTCCAAAAACAAAAGGAGATGCTCCCGTGCCGCTGCTCCAGCAATTTGCGCTGCTCAAAAAGACTAAAGTGGCACTCGGTTTGGCGATCACGTTCTTCTGGCTGGGCGGCTACTCCATTGCCTATACGTACCTGTCTCCTTATCTTCTTCAAGTCAGCGGCCTGAACGAAGGTCTGATTAGTGCAGCACTGTTTGCCTTCGGCATTGCCAGTCTCATTGGCTCCAAGTTCGGTGGATTCAGTACGGATCGATGGGGAGTACCGCTCACATTAACCGGTGGCATGATTCTGCATATTCTTGCGTTAATCGTTCTGAATTTTACCCATGCATCCGTATCGGCCATCCTCGTGTTTGCTATTCTTGTTATATGGTCGTTATCCGCCTGGTCTTCGGGTCCGACGCAGCAGTATAACCTCGTCCAACTGGAGCCGGATTCATCCGGGGTTATGCTAGGCCTGAACCAGTCCGTGATGCAGCTCGCCATGGCTGCTGGCGCAGGCATCGGAGGAGTTGCCGTGGAACAATGGTCCTTATCGTCCATCACCTGGATCGGAGCCGGGGGCGTTGCCATAGCCATGGTAGTGTCGTTTGTACTTTTCCGATTAGGAAAGCGGGAGAGCACCGAGCGCGTGCCATTGGAAGCTTAATGTGAGCAACCGCTGGTGACGGCTATGCTGTAACGGTGCCTGATATGCAGCATCTTCAAACAAGGTCGGAAAACGAAAGAATCTGTAAGACATCTCCTCTCCTCCAGAGATGAAACGCACATCAATTTGACGCCCCAAAATGAGAAAGTTTATGCTATGATCAATGGATGGCGGAAAATTTGGTTCCAAATTTTGCGAAGGAGGAGATGCGATTGGCTAAGCTTAAAGATATCGCCGAACGAGTCGGGGTATCCATATCTACGGTTTCGCGGGCCATCAGCAATGATGCAAGCCGTCCGGTCAGCGAGGATACCAAGCAGAAAATCAGGCAAGCGGCGCTTGATCTTGGATATAAACTACCTGAGCCATCCAAAAGCGTACATGATAACGGCATGGCCGATAAGCGGGTTGTCTGTGTCGTGCCCCAAAACCTGATGGACGACCACCCGTATTTTTCAACGGTTCTTGCCGGTTTCCATAAAAAAATGGAGGAACTCGGACAGCCCCCGGCGATCGTTCGTACATGCGAGGAAATCGGTGATGCGGACAAAATAAGCCTCATGCTTAGGGAGACAGGAGCCCAGGGGATTGTAGCCGTCAGCTGGTACGACAAGGAACTGTTTGAATTGATACAGCAGGCCGGGGTTGCCATCATGGGAGTGAGTTTGAATGATGAGCGGCTGACCGTGCCCGTTGTAGACTGTGACCGGATTTTATCAGCGAGGGCAGCCGTACGCCACCTGATTGACCAGGGGCACACGCGAATCGCTTATATCGGGGGGCCTGCGTATTCCAAGCAGATGGAGAGCGAAGAACGGTATGTCGGATATAAATTCGCTATGCTGGAAGCCAACCTGGAATTGCGCGAGGAGTGGCTGATGAATACCGGATGGAATGTGGATCGGAGCTTCAGCAAGATGTCCGAGCTATTGGGAGGGCTTCCCAAAGAGCAATGGCCAACGGCTGTTTTTTGTGCCAGCGACATGCTTGCCATTCCAGCCATGCGTGCCGTTGTCGAGAATCAAGGCCGCATACCGGAAGATATCGCAATCGTGGGGATGGATAACATTGATGTAGCCCAATATACAACGCCTCCGTTAACCTCGGTTTCCGTGCCCAAATACGAGATCGGCAGGGTGGCTGCCAAATCCATCGTGGATTATTTGGACGGACATTTCAAGGTGGCAACGAAAATATTACTGCCATGCTCATTGATTGTTCGGGAGTCCTCTAGTTTCATCAGAGAATGAAATTAACTGACTCGATATGTATGATTAGTTGACATTAATAGATAAAAAAAGAATCATCGAACAGCTGTCGGCTTGAAATCCGACAGCTGTTTTTTTGCGGATTTTACCTAAAGGTTGAGGTTGTTGCGCCAAAAAAATCCAAAAAAGTGTTTGACAATGCCAAATTGCTATATTATTATGAGTGAAAATCAATGATATGTTTGGAATAGGTTTTCCGATTTTGGAATTCGGAATGAACGACACTTCGCATATTTCTAACTTATTTTGTTTGCGCTTTCATTACTTTGATATAAAGAAATTATGAAAATAAAACAATTCCTCTTATTTATGAATCCGGCCTTTCGCATGGTTAGCGTTATGCCTTTCATATACCAATTTGTATCCAAATTAAATCCGGAATTAACCAAATAAACATCCAAAATGAATCCAAGAAATGAAATAACACCTGACTTGTTCGGGTTTTATTTATAAAATAATATTGCGTTACTATATCTAACATATAGTGCGCTCCAAAAACCATGTTGGCTAACGGATAGCTTGAGGTGGTGGTAGCTTAGTCATATGACGGATTGCAGAGAAAAGGAGGGAAATCATACACGAGTACTTTTCACACTCAATTCATGGGAAGGAACGAATTCCCTGAATGAGTGGATACCCCATGCTTTGTTGGCATGTCAAGATCGCTTTGCTAGTGAAACGAGGTTAACCCAATCCTATACATACGAGGTGATGCTCATTGGCTAATACGACCCTGCAGCCCGCAGCAAACGCGGTACCCGAAACAAAACGTAAGCGCTTACTCTGGAATCGTATCTTACGCAATTGGCAGCTTTATGCCCTGATTTCACCGGTCATCGCCTATTACATTCTGTTCCAGTATGTTCCGATGTACGGCATCCAGATCGCCTTTAAGGACTTTATAGCAACGCAAGGGATATGGGGCAGTCCGTGGGTCGGAATGGAGCACTTCGATCGATTTTTTAACAGTTATTATTTCTGGCGCCTGATCAAGAATACGCTGGGCATCGGTTTATACAGCCTTGCGGTCGGTTTTCCGATCCCGATTATTCTGGCTTTGCTCATGAACGAGGTTCGGGCTGAACGTTTCAAGAAATTCGTGCAGACCATCACGTATGCTCCTCACTTTCTGTCTACCGTGGTCGTTGTCGGGATGATGATGATTTTCCTGTCGCCCCGTTACGGCATCATCAATCATTTTATTGAAATGTTCGGCGGTCAGCCGATCAATTTCATGACGGAGCCCTCCTGGTTCAAATCCCTGTACGTGCTGTCGGATGTGTGGCAGACCATGGGCTGGAGCTCCATTATCTATTTGGCTGCCCTTGCCGGCATTGACAACCAGCTGCACGAAGCTGCGCGTGTCGATGGTGCGACCAGGCTTCAGCGCATATGGCATATTAACATCCCAGGCATTATGCCAACGATCATCATCCTCTTGATCCTAAACATGGGCAGCATTATGGGCATCGGGTTCGAGAAGGTGCTCCTGATGCAAAACAACCTGAACATGGAGAGCTCCGACATTATTGCCACCTATGTCTACCGAATGGGCATTCAGAATGCCGAGTACAGTTTCTCCGCAGCCATCGGATTGTTTAATTCCGTCATCAATTTTGTCCTGCTGGTTGTCGTGAACTTTATTTCGAAGCGCGTGAGTGAAACAAGTCTTTGGTAAAGAGGGGAGCTTAGTGAACCATGCAAATTGAATCCAGAGGGGACCGTATTTTCAATATCATCAACTATACGATTCTGATCTTGGTCACCATCATTGTCATGTACCCGCTGGTCTTTGTACTCAGCGCATCGTTTAGTGACCCACAGGCGGTTCTACGGGGCGAGATGCTGCTGTGGCCCAAGGGAGTCAACCTGAATTCCTATGTGAAAATCTTTCAGAACAAGGATATCATCAGCGGCTTTACCAACACACTGGTGTATACGTCGCTTGGCACATTCATTAATCTCACGATGACTATCCTTGCGGCTTATCCGCTGTCCCGGAAGGATTTTGTCGGGCGAAATGCGATCATGGCGCTGCTGGTCTTCACGATGTTTTTCAGCGGGGGACTCATTCCGACGTATTTGCTGATCAAGAACCTCGGCATGCTGAATACGCTCTGGGTCATGATTATTCCGAATGCTGTATCCATCTGGAACATCATCATTATGCGCACCTTCTTTCAGCAGTCCATACCCGGTGAGTTGCAGGAGGCGGCGACGATCGATGGCTGCTCGAACATTAAAATTTTGACCCGGATTATACTGCCGCTGTCCATGCCGATTATCGCGGTGACCATCTTGTTCTATGCGGTCGGTCATTGGAATGCGTTCTTCAATGCACTTCTATATTTATCGGATAAAGATAAATTTCCGCTGCAGCTCATCCTGCGCGAAATTCTGATTCAGGGGCAAACGAACGACATGGTCAAAATGTCGACCGAATCGGCGATTAAGCAGCAAAGAGAAGTTGAAGGCATTAAGTACGCGGTGCTGGTCGTGGCTAATCTTCCGGTGCTGGCGCTCTATCCGTTCCTGCAGCGGTATTTCGTCAAAGGCGTTATGATTGGGGCCATCAAAGGATAATTCCTTGCATGGATATATGGATGGAACATGAAAAGGGGAGGATTACGGATGAAGCTGAAGCAATGGGGAAGTCTTCTGTTGACCTGCATGTTGTCGGTATCGCTGGCGGTGGGCTGCAGTTCGAAGGGATCAGGGGGAAAGGCGGACCCGGCGGGTGAAGGTGGAGCAGCGATGAATGAGACCGGGTTTCCGATTGTCAGTGACAAGATGACGGTGACCGGTTTTGCCGGAAAGTTCTTTGCCAACGCCGACTGGAACAACATCAAGCTATGGCAGGAATATGCGAAAATGACCAATATTGAGGTGCAGTGGGACACGGTGCACAAAGACAACTTGGCAGAAAAACGGAATCTGCTGCTCGCCGGCGGCGATTATCCGGAAATGTTCTATGCTTCCGCATTCCCGA